>JAUESH010000024.1:11493033-11511167 GCA_032275165.1 Synergus magnus
AGTCACTGAAATTTTCAGTAATCGTCACTAAACTACTGAAAAGTTCAGTGACTTTTCACTGATTTTCAGTAGATTTTTCACTGATTAAAATCGTGAGAAAAGAGTCACTGAGAATCAATGGAATTTGACTGGAAATCAGTGAAATTTCACTGATTTTTCACTGATTCAAGTTTAGAAAGCGGTTAAACCTGCAAATATATTTTGAATAATGCTCGTGATTATTTTGCTTCAATTGCACGAAATATTTGCAATAAAAAACTGCAGGAAGTTCGAAAATTTAATTTTTGGTTCAAAGAGTTTTTTTTTTAAATTTCTGGGGGAGGTTTTTTTTAAACTTTTCTATACTTTTTCATTTTATTACCTTTTTGAGACCACTTGCTACGATATTTAGACAAAACTAGACATTTTTTTTATCAACCATATAAGAATATACGAATTTTTATACGGATGAGGGGAAGGGATGATTTAACCTTCTCGGGATCCTATACTCTCTTATTCAAAAAATTTGAAAAAAATGCACAGTTGTTTTTTTTTCACCAGAGGGAAACTTTTTGAGGGGTGTTCCAACAAATCAAAGGATGTTTAATTTTTTTTTTAACCATCCTAATGTTCATCCTTTCTATCTACCATGTGTCTATTTTTTAACATTACAAAATAACCTGTGAAAAATATTGCTGTAATACATCCGTATTTTTTAAATAATTTTTTTTTTTTTGTTTTATGTAGCACTAAATGTTAAAGGTAAAGCATATAACGCAAGCGTCTCACACCACATCGTACAGCCGTGTTTTCTCGAAGAACGCAGTATCTGCAATTCGGATAAGTCACCTTAACACAGTTAACGATAGGCGAATCAAGGGACTTATCCGAATTGCAGATACCGTGTTCTTCGAAAACTCAGCAGCGTATAGGTCTGATATATTTGTGGTTACATCACAAATTACATTAATCAAGCAATTTGCTTATTTAGAAAAGTTTCCCGCAAAAGAAAAGTACTTTTTAACGAGCTTCGCACTTATGAGAATATATAAAAGCCGGTAAAACGAGTAAAATGGTACACGTGCGAACTCAAGGTAGTCAATGCGATTGTGTATGTGTCGGTATGCACGCCTTTTTTTGCATATGTATACCTACGCGTACGAAGCGTACGTTCGCGTTCTTGCGACGCAATTACACTGTTAAAAATGTTGTGGATTTTTATAATACACGTTAATGTACAATATATATAGATATGAAAACCAGTATGTTTATGTCTATTATGATAAGATAAAATTTTATTGTACATTTTTGTGATGAACTTACATACGTTCTTAGTATTGAAATTAATATGTATTATTAATTACATATTACTACTCACATTGTTACCTCAACAACCTGAATAGCACCGCCAACAAGAAAAGTGATTGTCCCAATCAATATAGTAACATCAGCATATATTAGGTGGCCCTAATATCTATTTTTTCTTGTGTGTCTTGTTATCGTTGATGCGTTAATAATAAATTTTAACACGGAAAAAAGAAAATGAAAAGAAATGGCTGAATTTACCATTGAAAATTTTTCCTGGAATTTAGTAAGTTTTACTATTTCAAATTGTACCTTTTGCAACGAAAATAGCAGGGTTTACAATTTTCTTAGAAAAAACTACAATTTGAAATAGTAACACCATATTCCAGGAGAAATTCGTTCAGAGCGCATCTTGACTATTTTAAATGGTAAATTCAGCCATTTTTTTTTGCGTGAATGAACGGCTTTAGACCGCTTAGTGAAAATAGTGAAAAAATTAGTGAAATAACACTACACTCAAAAAAATGTCTGGTAAAATTAACCAGAATTTTGGTTAAATATGCCCATACTATTTTTTATGATTGATTTAACCAGCATTCTAGTTGTTTCAACAAGAAATTCTGTTTAAAATGACTAAAATTCTGGTTACGTTAACCAGAAAAAATAGTAAGGGCATATTTATCCAGAATTTTGATGAAATTTTTTTGAGTGTATTATTATTGAGTATTATGACTACTCCAGTGAATAGTCACTGATTAAAATCGCCAAAAGAATATCACTTCTATTCTATTTTATTCATAATATTCTCTATCTAATCATAATATCCAGAACACTCTATACGTTATAAAATATCGGAAATTGAAGAAAGATATTTATATGCTCTGAACTTAAAGGACTTTAAATCTTAAATCTCCAAATCTCTTTGCACTATACATTTAAAATCTCGAGATTTAAACTGGGAAATATTTGCTCTTCTAAAAATCTTCGTGAGATTTTGGCCATTTAAAGAAAGTATTTGGCTAGTAATAATCAAATCAAGTTAGTTTATCTATTTGAGATTAGATATTTTACTTCTCGAGATCATTTCCTAACTTCAGATAAAATGGACCTCCCAAGGAAAATAAACAGTCTCGCGGTAAACACAAACTTCATAATAATTAGATAGGTCCACTTTTAATCTTATTTCCACAAACTAATCGCCTTTTGCTCCATGATAAGAAAATCCTACAGAAAATATATCGGAAGTTTCTCTTTTCAGGTGGAAATTTGACCTTTTTGAAGATCATATTAATCATATTTTTTAAACAAGATATTAGATAAGTTTTAATGAAAAATATTTATTATTGCAAACGTAAAGTTGGCGAAACTAAATTTGCTCTTGTGGCAAGAGTAACTTCTTTCGTTAATTTCTGGTATCTACACTATTTAGAAGATATTTTAAGATAGGAAGGTATACAGTAAAACTTGTGAAGTAGGATATTTACATTGTTTATTTTTAAAATAAAGTTTTAATTTTTGTCAATATTTAAACAAGTGACCAATTTTCATTTACACAGTTACAAGTGCAACGTATACCAGAAGTTTTGAACGTTCAAATGAACGAAATATTTTTTGCGAATTATATTTTATCAAAAAATATTGTCCCAACTAAAAATAACAATAGACATTACAAGTTTCTTTCATACAGAATTATTTTCAATGCAAATGAATCAATATTTTAAAACTGTTTCTAGTTTAAAATATAATAAATACAAAAATTCGTTCATTTGAACGTTCAGAAGTAACAATTTCTTACAGAAAATATTTTTCTGTAATAAGACACAATGTTTTATTGACTTTATATCTTGACTTATTTTTAAATTTTGGATTAAATGTGATGCACATTAATTAATAATTATGATGATATAATACATAATATCTTACGTAAATGAAGTTGGCTAAAATTAATCTTGATTCTAACAATAAGTGCTGGAGTTAGTTACAAAGATACGTTATTTGCATTTAGCGTAATTAAGGGTTGCAGACTACCGAGCTTAAGCTCTTTCGCACGAATGACGCACATTCATTTTGAATTTACTCTGTCGACAAGTATAGAACTTGTTACCTCTGTTCTGTATCTGAAACTATATCGGGAGTTTAGTATTTATGCCTTTTCCTACGTTTTGCAAGGTCCTAATCTTGTAAAATTGCCTCTGTTGCTATTTTTGCACAAAGGTTAATAGGCCAAATTTCACTGAAAAAAGTAAAAAAAAAAACTTTTCAAAGAAATACGATATAATAAAATGTAGATGAAGATAAGATCAAAGTTCTCACGGCCTTGAGGATAAAATCTGAGAGAATTTCTCCAAGAAAGGTGGAGTGTTTGGGAAGTTTAATGCGAATTCCTAGTACATATATAGACTCATGATCTGCAATCTCGTAAATACTGACGTTCACGCCAGGCGAATACAAATTCCGTCATCGGCCACAAATCTTTTTCCAAATGGGGTATTTTATACTTTCTACGAGTGCGTGCGTTAGGGGAAAAAAAAAGGTATGTCGATCAATAAATTTGACTCGATTGCAATATCAAATTGGACTTTCTGGACACTAGAGAGTGGAGATTGACGCCCTCATAGTAACCGATCGTATCTAGTCTAGTCTAGTCAAAATGAAAGGTATTATTTGAGGTGAAAGGATAGAAGCGTAAAAAAAGGCCACGCTACGCGGTTTACTACGCATATATATATATATTGTAATTATGCATTCATTTTTCTCGTTAAAATGTGTTAAAATGCACAACATTTTTAAGAGTATATCCAATGATATCTTTGAATATCAGAAACGTGTATCCCTGAAACTTGTATCTTGTTGCAAATCCATCATCTCGCACGTGCTCGTGATTTGCTTGGCACATTACGTATTAACACATCTGCCAATTAGCGTGACTCGCACTTTGCTTGCCCCCAAGTTGCGTATTATTGAAGCATTATTTACGCAAATCCGGAAAGACGCGGGTCCATTCAAGGATCATCTATTGATAACCCTTTCGGTTTCCAAGGATCCATCAGCTGCCGACGTATATAATAAAGAGGCGAAATGAACAGATGTGGATCGAAAAGTTGGAGATGTCGGCGGGTGGCATTCGAAATGTCGGTATAAAAGCTGCGAAAAACGGAAAAATGGTCCATCGGATGTGACTAGACTCGATCAACCTCGTGCTGCAAAATTATTGGAAGGAGCAGATGTCATCGAATCAAGATATCGATGCCGGGTTTCTATCGGACTATTGGCACGACACAAAAGCTACCCTTTCCAAAAATTCGTCCAACCGAGACACTATCTACATAACCGTGAAAGGGTTCAGTGAAGAAAGAAAATGAGAGAAAGAGCGAGAGGGCGCGGTGAAATAATAAGAGAGGAAAGGGGACACCGAGCAGCCTTGCATATAAAGGGTACAAACGCGTGGGCGGCCGACAAACCGATTCCCAGGATATTAATAATCCGGTGTAGTCGGTGCTTTATTCGCACAAAGAACCGTGGGATCTGGTCCTATAACGGAAAATCGTCTAGTTTTTCACTACCGCTTTTCTGATATAGGATTATAGATTAGAGCAAATTTCGTGTATTCGATATATTTTTAGAAATATTTCATGTTTTACTTTTAAAAATATGCCAAAGTAAATGCATTAACGAAAAATATTATATTCCACTTTTTCGAATTCCTCATCACTTTTAAAATTTCTTGAATTCCATATCATACCGCAAGAAACGTTGATTTTTAACAATTGTTTTTTTTTTGTATACACAGTCGATCTTACACGGAATAAAGAAGATGAAAAGAAATGGCTGAATTTACCATTTAAAATAGTCAACATACGCTCTGAACACTTTTTTCCTAGAATTTAGTAAGTTTTGCTATTTCAAATTGTAACTTTTGCAACGAAAATAGCAGGGTTTACAATTTTCTTAGCAAAAATTATAATTTGAAATAGTAAAACTTACTAAATTCCAGGAAAAATGCGTTTAGAGCGCATGATGACTATTTTAAATGGTAAATTCAGCCATTTTCTTTTTTGCGTGTAGATGTACTTTATTCACCACAGGTTGGCGTAATAAAACACAACGTATTTTTATCGACCACCCCATACAGTCAGATTCGCGAATAAATGCTCTCAAGACGAAGATAATTTGTATGTACGAAATGTACTGACGTATACATGTTTGCATATGTAACGAGACTCACGACAAGGAACTTAGCGACCAGCATAAGGCAATGTGAACGCCAGATGCGCAATTCGTCAGAATTTCTGGGAATCATATAACCCAAACGTTGAAATTTCACCCTTGATCTTCACTGAAAGATTTTCTTCATTAAAAAAAAAATGCATTTTATAGATCCAAGTGTCTACACGACCAGTTTTTTTGACAAATGGCATTGGCGGGACAGAAAAGTTCCCCTACTCTTTTTCTATTAAGATGAACAAATTTGCAAGATTTCACTATTCGTCCTAAAAAGCTAAAAGACTAGCCACTAGGATGGTCCAAAAATATTATTTTTTCGATTTTTTAAAGTCTTGACGATGTAAAAGTATTACGTGAGCAGTACGATGCCTGAAAATTTTATTTTTAAATTAAATTTACCCTAAATTAAAATTATTTGGTTATTAAGGGTGAAAAGGGAAAAATTCAGAAAAGATACTTAAAATTGACTTTTTTTATGTCTTAAGGGGTGAGTTTTGGCAAAATTGGAGGTAAATTTAATTTAAAAATAAAATTCCAGGCTACGTACTGCTCACATGATAGTTTTACATCATTATAAAGTTTTTACGATTCTTTTCAAAATTCAAGGATTTATTGAATTTTTAACACTTTGGGGTACTTTAAAGGTCGTGCCCTACTTCTAAACGTTTTTTTAAGAATATCAAAAAATTAGGAAATTTTTTTTTCATAAAATAACATAAAATGAGGGGGTGAGACTTAAAATAATCGAAAACGTAATTTTTTTGGACCACGCTACTAAGTTAGGTTTCTTTGAAAATTGGGTTTGCATAGTACTGAAAATTCATGCAAAGGTCATTCATGCGAATGTTAAAAATACTGTATTTTCAAGTTTATATTCGATTTTTATTTGTATCTTTTTGTGATGGGATGATTCTTTCTTTTGTGAAAATATAATTTGAAATGTAAATGAAGATTTTTGAAGGAGGCGGAATTGACATTTTTACTTTTATTTGGTCCCTTTGAGATTGTGTGAAATCTCATCTGAAAATGTATAATATTTGCAGCAGATTGTATTTTCAACGTACTTAGCTGATCACAAGCGGGAAAGAATTTTCGAATTAAAATTTATCGTTCGCTCGCAACTAATATATCGGGTAATCTCGATTCGCGCCTGATAGTTCGTTTATATGCAAATACAAAGAGTGGTCAGAGGGTGGTGATGTAGAAGGAAAAACGTATTTCTACGATAGGAGAGAGATTCGTATCTCACGGCAATAATTGTAATAAATTACTTTTTGAACACTTTCTGTGAAATAGTGTGAATTAATGATGGAAGAAGTATTGTTAATTTCATTTAGGACATACATTAGTCAAAAGTATATTCAAGAGTTTTAGTGAAGAAAAAAACATTAGTATTTATGGGTATTTTATCTCAAAAAGTGAATACCTGTACTAAAAAGTAGTTTAGATTTTTAGACGATTTAGTTGTGCGACTACAATCATTACAGATTTATTTAATACATATTTCTCTTTTTTCTTTCAGGTGAGTACACATTCCTTAGTTTCCTGTTAATACCTCTGAGTGAGTATGAAAAATGGTTTATTATTTTATTTGAAAGATTTCGAAAGTTACAGAATTGTCAATTAATTCTGATTTGCAAATATGAGTTGAGTTATAAAGTTCATCTAGAGAGCTTAGCTGTAACCTTGATTTCGACTTCACACGTTACGTGTCTTGAAAATCCCTTGACTGAACAATAGAGTTGGATTTGAGCCAGATGAGTACGGTAGATGTCGTGTAACAACTCTACAACTCATGTGTGTAGTTTCGTTATTAACCTCGGTCTCTTGTTGCTAGCGTTATATTAGATCTAGAGATTTCTCGATCGTCGTTTCCGATATCACTGGGCAGTGGTTAGTGGTCGTTGGTAATTTTTGCTTTACAACGTGTTCGTGTCTCTGCATTATTGATGGGTCAATTAGCTGAGAGCCGCTTAAGTACAGTACGACACAATTCGAAGTGGTACGTGAAACAATATTGATCGGAATACAACTTTAATAAATTATAGACTTGTCACCAGCAAACGTGTCTATCTGAGAAACGGTCAAGATTTATTCCAATTATCACTTAAATTATTTACTTCTCATTAATGAAGTCCTCGGAGAGAAATCGGGAAACGTTTAAGTGAAACCAGAATGACTTGAACAATTTGTATATATCAGAATATAAAATATTGGATTTATCAATTTTACAATTTGCTCAATAATTATTCATGTTTCGTGATCTAGTCGCAAGTTCTGTAATGAGTATTATTACTCTGTAATGTTGAAGTAGCTCGTGTATGGAGTTTACTCGATTTAATCTGTAATCAGGACTCTATAGAGGAAATTCTTTGTAGAGATCGTCAAATAACTTCCCTCGAATTTATCAACGTCTCTTTTCCCATTGGGACGTAATTGTACACGTGATGGTTGTAAAAGAATATATTTGATTGTATAATCAGTTTGATCAATTTTTACTACATTGATTCCTGGAGAACATAATAGTGGAGACTCTTGTTGTTGTTATTGCTACCTTTTTAATGATTTTAATCACGTTTCTATTCAACAAAGCAATTAATGAAAGTAGATCGAATATTCATTTATTCATTAATAATTTCATTTTTCTCGGGAAAGGACATATTTTTTCCAGCCTGGAGTTGACAAAATTGCTCAATTTTTTTCCACCAAGTCTTTATTCTGAATCTACAGTACTATATATTTTTCACACATTCATAAAAAAATGCGTCCTCGATCGTATCTTTCTGGATTTTCCGACACATTTTCCACAGTTCTACACGAAACGTTACACCGGATGTGCGATTTTCTGATACAATTGTATTTATTATTAGCTCTTTAAAAAAAACCTGCTAGTAGAAACCATTCTTCTAAAATTAGCTGTTTGCATTATAAAGAATTGTATTCATTTTAAAATTGTAATCTATTTTTAAAATTCAACTCTTTCAATCCTAAATGTGATAAATTATTTATTATTATTTATTATGAAATTTGATTTAAGAAATTAAATCTTAGAAGACGTTATAAATTTGAATTACATGTGACGAGACTTGCAAATCAAACGAGCCAAAAATTTCGTTAGTAGTACGTATTCATGGTCGATTTATTTATTGAAAGGTCATTCCTCTCCTCTGTTTCTCTCGGTGCACCTCAACCCTCTCTTTTTTCTTCCTCTCTCTCGTTTTTTCTCTCTTTCTAAAGTTCAGTGTATGGGACGTAGGGTGTAAATGGGGAGAATGACATATTTCCGGAGTGTGCTTGGCTTGGAAAATGCGTGGTACAAATGCTCGAGACAAGCGCGGTCAAAGTTGTTCTGAATAGGACTGTCTAGAGCTCGAAGGATTATAGAAATGTCTTTTTAGGTCGCTTTCTTTGAAGCGAACACCCTTATTCCATGTGTACAACGAAGCGAAAAAAGACCAAGAATTGCGCCTGTGAAATTGCTGCACTGCATACTTCCTTTTTCCTCTCGACAGATTGTAAATCGATCCTCAGAAATGCATTTTTCGAAGCTAAAACCCGATTTTTATATGGTTCAAATAGAGAGAATTTGTTATATTCAGATATCATGTAAGAAAATATATTTTAAGATTAACTCCTTTCCATCTAGTTTCCATCTAACTGGAATTTCGAAGCAATTAATTTATGGAGAAATTCTATTCACCAAAACAGTTGAGCTTTTAGTTTTGAAAGTTTCTTGTTATATCTGTGAGCAAAAGTATATTCTATACAGTAAAGTTTACTGGGAATTAGTGTAGAGGATGCTCTGATAATTGCAATGAATGACGAAAGCAGCTTAAACATGTAATACTGCATTTATGATACATCTGAGTACTCATCAAAACATTAAAACCTACATTTATAGGCAAGTATATAAAGTAGCAAGATGCAGAGTGAAATTACACGTCAAAGCTTTTACGTGTAATTCTACCTTAAAAAATTTCAAAGTATCTTTAATCTTCTTCTCAGTAAATCCTTTTCGCACATAATTTAACATATTTTGTTGTTTTTTTTTTTTTATGAATTCAAAATTCTAATTATAAAAGAATGTTTAATTTTTATGTAAGGACTTTTTTTATTCTGAAAAATTTGCAGTAAACTGCAGCGATTTTTCTCTCTCGAGGGGCTGATTAGCAAAGAAATGTTCTCGAGAGCACGTTAATCGAGCGCAGATTTGAGGGCAGAATGAAAAAACCCATGAGCTATAAACTCGATCCCGAGCTCGATCCTATACCACATTGAGGTAGTTTGGATCGGACGTAACGAAGCATTTGGACTCGTAATCGCATTGGCTTAAGCTCGACTGACTTTTTTTAATCTGCTTTCCTTATTACCAATAGTCCAACTATGAAAAAGACTTTACTCGATTTTCCACGTTCAATTTCAGTTAAACATACTGGATTTGCTCTAATTCATTTACCATACAAGATTTAAACTTAAAAGAAGTTGAATTCAATTCGTAACATTGTCAATTTTCCGTTTTTTGCTTCCTCATAGAGGAAGCTTTGTTTTTCTCTGACTTTATTAGGGGCCGTCCATATATATCACGTGGACAATTTTTTACCATTTTTTGACCACTTCGCCTCCCTCGTGGACTTTTCTTCAGATTTTATGAAAATATGGATATTCTTTGTATTCAAAAGCGCAGAAAGTAAAAGGCGTAATGAATTGGACTAAAATTCAGAACAAAACTTAAGTAATTTAAATATTTTTAGTCTACGTGGTATATGGACGGCCCCTTAGTCAGTTCAAGATTAATAATTCGAGAAGAAATAATTAAAAGTCAAAATTTCGTATTTCTTTGACAGATACAGTAATCCAAAGGTTTAATTAACAAGTAAAGACAAAGCGGAATATATAGGGGAAGGTGAGAGTCGTGGAAAGATAAATCGAATGTAGTCGAGATTTAGATTAAATTTATCAGTCACTAATCCGAAAAGTTCTTCACCAAGGAAAACTGATGATTCTACTGAAAATGAAAGAAGTCCAATTTAGGAACTGCGAATAAAGTTTTCTATTTTTATTGATAACTGAACTAATGACCCAACTCGGAGACATTCTTTGTCAAAAAAGTTCTCTAACATCTTCGCGATTTCAATTCTTTTCATGTTGAATGGATGGTATAAATAGTTAATTAGATGATAATTAGAAATATAAAAAAGTGATAATAGAGTCTTGCCTGGGTGGTGAAATAAGCAAGCTGACAAGAGAGACAAGGGGGATTTCGGAATCATGGCGACGATAAAGAGCGATGCATTATGGATCACCCAGCTATACATGCGCTTTCCGTTCGAACGTGAGCTGAACCGCTGATATTGAGAGGCGCTGCCTAGCAACTGGTGTCCTCACAGTTTCCTTCTTTCTCTTTTTTCTGATCTAGGATCTTCTCTTCCTTTTCTTCCTCTCTTCCTCCCTTTCACGATTTTTTTTCTTTCTTATTTTTCTCTCTTTCATTTTTCATCTCCCTGGTCTCAATTCCTCTACGTCTCTTGCCCTTTCTCGCTCTTTCCCTCCCTTTTTATCCCTTCGTTCGTAACTTTCGTCCATGTCGATCGACAGTACATATATCCATAGATCTACCACCCTCGTTTACGAATAAATCCACTTTTCGCTCCTCACACTTCCCTTTACATTTTACCTATACCTTCCGCTTCCTTTTCGACGTCACTGATAGGCTGTCGTCTCTTCACTATCGGCACCTTCCTTCAGATGACGATATCAATTTTTCTGATCCCTATTTGCGAATCTCTGAAATGGTTTTTTAAATTTGGTGTTTTTTTTTTTTATACTTACTCTATGATTCTGATTTTTTAGAAAATGCACATTAGGTATTTGTTGGCACCGATAGTAAAATTGCACTAATTTTATGACGTAATCATATTTAAAATGTAATCATCAAATAACTTTAGTCAAATTAGAAATCTATAAATCCATATATCATCCTGGGAAATTTAGATTTTTGTGGAGGGTAACATTTCTGTGGAGAGGATATGAAAGCTTATAGGGGAAGGTAGCTGAGGTAAGGGTCCGTAACACTTGTTGCTGCTGCGCCAGTTGACCCATTGTCTACTTATTAAACAGAAAGTGTGGAAGAGTCAAATACCTAAAGTAAGAAAAACGAGCTTGTAACAATGACATTGTTAGAAATTTAAATTTCCAAAATCTCCCCAGAACCCTCTCGATCATTCCCATTTTGAATATTCAGATTTCATCTAACAAAAACAAAGCATTACATTTTTTGCAGTGCACTTATCAAATAATTTAACAAATTATAGTTGCGAATTGATCTTTTAAATGTTTTAAATCTTCCTGAAAACTCGAGAGAGAATTTGCCGCGTCTTCATATAAGTAATGATTTAAATAGTTTGTAATGTATAATTTAATGTATTACACTGAGAAAAAAATGCTGTTGAATCAAAAGTGCGCGCTTTCGCGCTCGGTCGAAAGCAGATCTTATTGATTCAAATAGATATACTATGATTAAAATAGATATACTATCGAATTCACAGCATCACTGTCAAGCCGAAATATGTCGTTATTGTTTCATTGAATATTCATTTGAATCAATAGTATCTGCTTTCGAACGAGCGTGAAAGTGCGTACTTTTGATTCAATAGCACTTTTTTCTCAGTGTATGTAAATTTTCGTTAAATTCTTCGAAAGAATGAATGGAAAGGATTAAGTAAATAAGCTATTTAAATGACAGTAGTAAAATGTATTCCACCGACTTAGACTGCTAGTACATATAAGAAGGTGGACGTGATTGAATTGCTGCAAATTGAAGTCTAGAATGAGGCAGAACGTAGTTTCTGAATCGATTACTGATGATAGTGAACATATAGAATGACACGCACGGAGGTGTATTCGCGTTTCCGCTAAAGAGGGGTTTGTGAATTAGAGGCCATTAAATTAATTGCGAGGGAAACAGGCACTCGCGACGACGGTATTCCTGTAATTTGCAGTAGGTATCGGATCGATGACAACCCCGGCACTTCGCATTAACTGCAAGATGTCACGCGAAGTGCCGCAGCTGGTCTTCGTAAATTAATCAAGCCCTATTCCTCTATTGTAGCTGCCTTTGTGAAGATTAACGAGTAACGCTGGCGCATCACTTCCATTGCTTTGGATTTTCTACAAATACTTATGATCTCCAACTCGATTTAGTGTCCTCTTCCGTGTGCGCATAAAATACGTTCATAATCAACTATTACATATGAGGTGTCCTTAAAAGTTCCCTCATTTTATCTTAATGCTAACTAATGTGAGATGTAGTGGACTATTAAAAATTGAAAAGCCAAAAACTTTTATAAACATGACAGCTAACATTAAATGGCTCTAGAACACGCGGAAGGGCCGCCTTCAGGTTGCTGATGAGACACTTGCAAAGAAAGTTAGTTTTTCATTATGAATAATGAAAAAAGATCTTAAATTGAAGAGGAAAATTGTTTATTAGTTTTGGTAGTTTTGGTATTAAGAATATATATTCGTTTAAAAATTCATTGACAGAGTAAATTGTAAATTTTACGAACACCCTGTAGATGATATTTGCGCAGGTCGTTGTCACCAGCAATGAAGGTCTCCGCGTTTCTGCCTTCTTGATAATTCCGTCTAATTCTGTCTCAACTTTTGCTACCTAATTTTCGAATACATGTTCCTTAGCCGCGAAATATAATTATCTACGATCCTACATATTTCCGATTACTTTATTTCAGACTTCTATGTTCGTCTTTACTCTTTTATTTTTGCCTTTTCAAGAAAAAGATCTTCATTCAATTTCAATTACACTTTTGATTAAAAAACAAGTCTATTTTAAATTTATCTTTTTTTTTTATTCTCCAAAGATGGTATAGAAATACTTCGCAATACTTGAAAATATTGAAATTTTCTTTTTTTATTAGATTCCTTTATCATTCCTTTAAATTTCATTCTCCTATTTTGAGTATAGATGCACTCAGAATTGTCCTCCAGTGCAAATGAAAGAATTTTCCCTACTTCAACTTGTGTAATAATTTCCTTCGAAGATCGATCATTTGTCGAAGGCGCGATAAGATTAGTGAGAAGGACAGAGATTATGTTTGATACTATTCTTCTCTTAGATATCGTTTCAATGATAAAATTAAAATATTGTCGATGAAATTCAACATAAATGGAAATAATCGAGTCAAGATGAGTTTTCAGTCGATTAAAAAATGGGTGTGAAGGATGAATACGTTTTTAAAGATTATAAATCAATACTTAGTATTTACACAATGAATACTACATTTTTCTCCCATTAACTATGTTAAATACATATGTGTTCATTATACGTCTAAAGTTCTGCAAGTATCACAATAAGCAATGGAAATATACCGTATGTAGAGAGCCTGTTATTTATAGGGTGCCTTATCGGTTGGATTGGTTGAAGTTAAAAGTTTTGGTTACTTTACGATAAGAATTCTCACTGATTGGTACGAACACAGTCCTGGGGGGATAATGCCGTTTACGCTTTATAGATTAATGGCAGTATTAATGTGTCTCAAATTATTATATTATTTAAGATGACAATGACAAATTTCTTTTATTGAAGATGACAAAGTGATATAGCGACAGTTTAATTATGATTTGAATGTACATACCTTGATCTTTATGTATCACGGAACAATAATATTTGATCTATGTGGTGATGCTATTTACGAGAAATATTTCGTTGCGAGACTTAAGTTTTTTGCCAGGATCAGTGAAATTTATATTTCGCTAAAGAAAAAAAGACTCGTAAAGCATTTTAAGCTGCTTAAAGGTTTTGTGCCAAAGGAAACAATCCTTTCCTTCTAAAGTGGTAGTGCAATTTTTAAGAGTCAAACCTCTCTTTGCAACAGTATATGATTCAAGATGAACATTAATTAAATGTTTAAAAATATTTTTTGTGAGAAAAATTAACACAACTTTTAAAATGTTGCCACAGGGATAAACACGTAAAGTAAAGAAAGCGAAAAATCGATCGCGACAAAGGAAATCACGTCGCAAACAGGCTTTAGTAATTAGCGAAGCTATCTTTACGAGTCTGAGGAAAGTGTAAGTACAAGAGAAAAAAGAAGGAAGAAGATCAAATCCCGCAAAAAATTACATCCACTCGGTACTTGACGGTAATCTGTAATGGATAGGAAATTTGCCGGGGGTGAGAACAAGTGCGCTTTCAAGCCGGCTGCGCGTTAAAAACAAAGAAAGGGTGTGCAGGAGGTAAAAAATTAAATTCTTGAAAAATTATCTCGGCAGCCTAACGAGCTCCCTTTTGCTCGAGAAGGGTAGCAATCGACCAAAATGAAACACGCGAATTATAATTCAATGAAGAGGCGACCCTTGATTAATTGGTTAACCGTCGGAGGAATTAGCCCGACAACAGATTTCTTGCCAGCCGACTAGCGAATATCGGGATCGATCCCTTCTTCTCGAAATATTAAAGAAATCTCGATATCCGGAGCTCAACAAAAAGAGGGATGAAAGAACTCTAGTGATCTCTTCTTAATAGTTTCATGTTTTGTTCTCGTTAAGCTGCACTTTTTAGATTCACATTTTTATAGTGACTTTTAATTTCATTATGTATTTTCTCAGTGTTGTTAAAATTTCGTCTGATAACCTGAGATGAAGAAAGACGGAAGTAGGATTTGAAGATTCGTTTGCTTCGCGAAATCCGAGGTCATGCTGTTATCTCCTAATGCTTTGTCTTGAGTAATGCAGCAGATAGATAAGCGAAGCGTATACATAGTTCCTTTGAGAAACACTTGACACTTAGATTCCAATCTTCCTCAGTGAGTAAGATAAAACCTAAGTGACATCATAATTTGTCATCACAACACCGAGTCAGGATTTTTCTTACACATTTCCTAACAAATTTAATTTAGGCTGTAACCTTGAATCTAGTCAGTGTAAAGTAAACTTCCTACATAAGATTATGGTAAATTGCTGGAAAAATATTCTTCAGGTTTTTCCAATTTGCAGCGAAAATGCGGGTGGTTGCAAAATATCTTCTCGGTTTTCCAGGTAAAACTTCTCGTCAATTAATCAAAATCATATTAGAGTATTTAAGAGAGTGGGGCGGTTCTAAAATTCCCAAAAAGAGTGTTAGGCAATACTCGAGTGACCCCTAAAACAATTCGATTTAAAAGGGAGCATCGTTCTCGAAAGGTCGAGCGAGTCATTAATCGGTCAAGTGGCTATGACGACGTACAATCGTGACAACTTTCCACTGACGTCGCTTCTTCCACCACAAATTTCTATATTTCGTGTCTTTCTGCGTGTAAATGATTGTCAAAGTTTTCGAAAGCTATTAGTGTAATATGTCAGAGAATTTGACTAAGTCTACAGTTCTAAATTCGGAGTCAATGTTTCATGGGGACTATGCATTACTTTCGAATGATATTTGCCCTGTAATTAAAAGTAAAGTAATTATCAGCAATCGAATTCTAATTTTTCTGAAAAATACTGCTGGCATATATGCACGAGAACCTGACCTTTATAAATGTTTACAACTTGATTTTGAAGATTAGAAGGATCTACACAAAAGCTATCAATTATAATGAAGCGAATTTGAGATCAGTATCTGCCTTTCAATTAACTACTCGTTTAAAGCTCTAATAATTTATCAAAAGATAAGAAAACAGCAGTCGACTAGGAAGAGTGTAAATGGGTGAGTCCGGATAGGTGAGGAGAAGAGGGTCGAGTTTGAATGGATAGGAGAAAAGCGAGAAGAAGTAAAGTGCACCCAACCCTTACCCTCTGACCCACCTGTTGAATTACGTATGAAAGACCCGAGTTTACCTGTTTGCTACTATTCCACAAACTATATCTACACTCCTTATTTAACAAAAGAGCGGAAATCCAGTTCAAATGAAGATATTATGATTTTCGATCTTGTTTTTATAAATCTATTTATAACTAGGGTGTCTAGCGAACTGGGAGGAACCGGGAAAAAATTGTTAAAATTTCTATTTCTATGTATACGCTGACTTTCAAAAATCACAAACAGACGTCTATAAATTGGTCGGAAGAAAAAAAATTTTACCGGGAGAAAATATCAGGAAAAACCCGGGAATGTGTTACTTACCATACGAGCAAATTTAGTTTCTCAAGCACTGAAAAAAAGGTTTGGTCCGGACAACAAAATAATTTTGTTGGTATTTGTGCAACAAAATTTTTTTGTTGGCTCAACCAAATTTTTGTTTGGTATAGCATTAAGTTTTTTTAAACCAACAAAACATTTTGTTGAACCAACAAAAATTTTGTTCAGCCAACAATACAATTTTTGTTGCAGAAATATTTTTTTTCAGTGAGCCTTTTTTCTAAAAGTAATGAATATTTCTTGCTGAAACTTTGGGAGATGGTAAAGAACATGAAAACGTACGTCTGTGCACAATAATTCTTTTGAAAAATTACAAGAAATATTTATTTCTGTTTTACCGACCTTGTTTGTGGAAAAAAGTGATAGAAACTTTACGCTGAGTATCACATGCCCTTAATTGTACTAGATATACTTCAATATTTTTTATCGAGTTAAGCTAAAAAATAGGAAGATAGTAGAATATAAAAAATGGAAGAAAATATGGAGCTTTAAGATATTTTGAGGCATTTTGATAACTTTGAGATTATTACGGACTAGTGAGATGTATAGTGGATGAGTGATAACGTCTTCTAATATACACAAATAGTATGCTGCTGATAGACAAAATTGCCCAAGAGTTACGAAAAAAGTCAACATGAAATTTTTTATCAATTGATCGACCAGTCATTTATATAATTATCTTCATCGAAGTCTAAGCGCAAACAGTTTTTTGATGATTACTATTGTTATCACTTATCATATTTTGCTTAACGTGAAACTTTTTTGTTAAAATAGTTAGTGATTTAATTAAGGGCATATGGTAATTACCATAAGAGGATATTTAGTTTCCCCAACTTTACGCTCACAAAAATAAATATTTTTTGCTAAAACTAGGCCATTTACCTCCGTTTCGTACAAAGTCTGTACGAATCGGAGGTTTTAGCAAAAAATATTTATTATTGCGAGCGTAATGTTGGGGAAACTAAGTTGCTCTTATGCTAAAGTATAACATGCCCTTAATGTGAAATCCTGGGAAATTAAAGTCCGTAAAACAGAAATTGAGTTTTTTTTTAATTTTTCAAAAAATTATCGTACCCGGACGTACGTTCTCATGTTTTTTTTACCATTTCCCAGAGTTTCAGCGAAAAATATTCATTACTAGTAACTACCGTTTAGAACTAGCAATTACCCTCCAAATTAATAATTCACATCAAACAATCAATTGAGGATCCAGGTATTATTTCCTTATAAAAAAATAAGTATACCATCGAGGAGGAGTCGATTTAAAAATAGAAAACGAGTTAGAGGAAGAGAAATTATTATTCACGTAAAATAAGGGGAGAATCGACAACGGATCGTAATTAAACACTGATACACAGTAAAAAAGAAACCTTAAAATTGTTACACCTTAAAATTTTTTTGGACTTAAATTCAAAGAAGAACCTAAATTAGGTAAAAAAAATTTTGAATTTAAGAAGTTCAATATCTGAATTCCAGAATTTAATCATACGTTTAC
>JAUESH010000024.1:11517781-11540093 GCA_032275165.1 Synergus magnus
ACCAAATTTTGGTAAAACCAACAAAATCTAACCAACAAAACTATTTTGTTGTGGTGACTTTATTTTTTTTCTCAGTGCAAAGGGTCGCCATCGTGGTTTAGTTACAGGCTTGTTGGGGCCAGCGATTATTCACGAAATCGATGAAAAACTTTCTCCTATCCATCCAAAGTACATTTCTTTTTGTGTTATTTATGCTACATGTTATGTAGCATCAACTGATCTACACGTGTATAGGGCGTAACGCAACATTTCACTGTACTTTATTTTGCGCTTATTCTCGCATTTTCAAAGAGTTCACCAACTCCCATATTTTGCCCCGCCCCAGTTGTAACGATATTTTCCGATTTTCGCGGCTAAGGGAAAATGGATACAAAATGGACCATTCATCCAAAATTCACTTCCGAGAGAGTTTACGAAAGTAGATTTCACAAAAAAAAAGGAGTTTTCGTTAGGCAGTTTAATTCAGAGAATATTTTATCCAGAATCACAAAGTATTTTATACAGAGGAGGGAATGTGAACAGTGAGTACAAATATGAGATGGGAATACTTCACTTAGATGTCGGAGGTATGCAATTATTATGCTAATACAGAAGAATAAAACTCGTCCTGCCCCCCATAAGTTCATGTCGTATACGAATATTAGAAATATACATAGGGAGGTCCTGTTGGGTTATTATTATTAAATGGAATCTCAAGGCTACAGGGCCAATCGATATTTATCAAATTGAATTGCGAGGGTGTAAGAGCAAAAATGGGAGTTGCTTCTGGGCCAAACTTGGATTGAAGAGGCTCGTTCCCATGCTAATACCTTTCCCTTCTCTTCCTATCTCAAGACTTATCCCTTTGGTCATAGATGTCCCTTCCTTTATTTCTTATCCTGATTTCCTGTGAAACGATTTCTTTTTTACTGTTCAGATAAATCAGATAAAAAGGAAAAAAACTTTTTGATTCTAAGTGCTTCAGAATTAATTGCGTGAATTACTGGTTTTCAGTTGAGGTTTCGGAAAGTCACTGGTGAAATTAGGAATTTAATTGGCAAAAAAATTAGCAAAGTTTCATCAAAATCGTTATTGATGAAAGTGTTTTCTTTTCTGTTTCAGGTAAGTGTTACTTAATCTGACTTGAGGGGTGTGTGAGTATAAAAGTAAATAAGAAAGCAATCGTTTCATTTTATATTTATTGCAATTATACTTTTTATACGATAAAATAATTCAAAGTCCCTTAATTGTTAATATTCGGAAATTCTATAGTCCTTTAACTCTGATGTCATAATTTCGGGAATACGTCGTGCTATTCCAGAAGGGAACAAGTTTTTTACATTCTCATCAGGGAATGTATTAGATTTGTGTAAAATTTGACCCCCCCCCGTTTTTGTCAAATGTTCACGTTTTGAGACCCCCTGAACCCAAAAAACATATTTTTAAGAATGTGTCTGTCTGTCATTCTGTCTGTCTGTAGATTTTAGTTTGTTAGCACGATAACTTTCGAAATAATTAACCGATTTGATTGGCCTTTGGTATAATCTTTTAGTGTCCAAAAATGAAGGTCATGTTCGTTAGTCAGCCATTTTGCATAAAAATTCAAAAAGTTAGAGCATTTTGAAAATTTTTGAGACCACGTTTTTTTTAATTTACAAATTCTATGTATTGATGTTCGTAGTACTCGAAAAGACAAACAATTTATCCTTATGATTTTTTTCGATATAAAAAAAAATTGTCAGACTTATAACATTTTGAAAATTCAAAAAAACCAGTGAAAATTAAAAATTGAAGCCAAATAACGCAGGATATGAAAAAAAAGTCAAGAGATGAAAAATGGTACTTTTTGAACGCCCTATACGACTGGCATAACAACTTTTTGAATTTTATTAAAAAATCGAAAATTAAAATTTTGAGCCAAATAACACGACATACAAAAAAATGGTAACAAACATAATTATTGGTCTTGACAAGATCTACAAATTCTTCCTTGACCATTTTTTGATAGGATAAATAGTTTTCGTTTTAATCGTGAAAAATATTGTTAAAAAATTAAAAAATTCAATATCCCTGCCAAAAAACGTGAGATATGAGAAAATATTACAATAAACTAGCTAGAATTGGCATTTTATTTTCGGTACAATGGTACCTGTTTACGAAAGCTGCCGAATTGATGGTGAAACGGTAATTAATAACCTTTGCCTTCCTCTTTTTCCTTTCTTTCCATTTGAGATTGGTGTCAGGGAAAGCGTAGTCCACTGAAAGGATGTTTTCCACTTGGTCGACGAGAGGAAAAAAATCTTAAACACCTTTTCGACCCTTCATTGCCACCCTTCGCCAGTCGTTAAACCTCAGAGATCTACATAAGGGGTTGGACACCTCAGTGGTTTCTGAGGCTATTAATTCACGCTACCGCTATTCTAATTGAACGCTTAAGCGTGCTCTCTACAAGTATATATCTACTATGTCTGTGTGCGTCCGTGCAAAACACTGATCTTGCTGACGTACCGATTACTTTACACCCCGTTCAACCACTAATGGGGATACTCTAATGCGAGCAAAAAAGGGTTTCGGAAAAATGCCTAAGGGATACTTCACTACACGTGGATTAATTAATTCGGCTTCAGAAAAATCTTATTCTAATTGTGAAAAATTCTTAAGAAACTCTAAAATTAATTTCCAGTCCTCAGATAATTTACGGAATTTTTTTCTGGGTACGAATTCCGGTGAAAAAGTGATTGCACCAATAAAAAAGTGAAGAGACATTCATGATTCATTCAGATTGAATTTTAAATGAATGAATCACTGACTGACTTCAATTTTTCATCAGTACATTTCACTTAATCGGATATTTCTAAATTGTAAAATTGGATACCCTTGGAAATTGATGCTTTGAAACTTCGAAAGCATTAGAAAAGAAACAAATGTCAAAACCAGTTAAAATAGCTTTCAACAGCAAGACAGAAATGCTCTTTTAGACGAGAAGAAATTGGTCGTGTGCAAAAATAAAAATAAATTGCCTTCTCTTTCTGACTGACACTATACGTCACCGATTCATCGAAGCAAGAAAAGCTATATCCCTGAAATTGGAATTAGACCAAGCAGAAGTATCAACTAACTCAGATTTTGCTAGCAATTTATGTAGCTGAGTATTTTTGCGCAATTTGTGCTAGTTACGAGAACGTGGAAGCGCAATGGTTCCGCCCCGAAAAATATTGCTGGAATTTATCGCGCGGCTCCTCGCTCCCCAGATATGAAAAGAGCATTCATTATCAGTCACTGTCTATCCTCGTGGTATAACAGAACTGACCTTCCTTCAAGAATTTGTGATTTTAACTAAATGTTTAAAAAACAGTTTATGAAGGTTTTTAAAACAAATTTTCCGAGAAAAATGTGAATGTATATTTTTTTTTATTTTTAATTATTTTAAAAAACGTTGAAGTTCTACGCTATATCAGCGAGATAAACTTCCCTTTTCGAATTGATGAAATTAGATCTCTGTATCTCGAGATCAATCACAATTTTGTTTTTCTGCCCATCATTTCATTATCAAGGATTTGAAAAAAGAGGTGAGAGGTGTAGGATCGAGTATACATATATATCTAGAAAGAAAGAGAGACTCTCTTTTTCTCCATCCATTTTCTATTTCTCTTTCACTTGCCAATCCTTCTGATTTTCTTCTTCCGACTGCTCCCTTGGACCAAGTCGAAGGGGTGGTAATTCACGCGAACGGCATGATGGATGCCCTCGACGCCCTCGCGGCGTCGCGACGCCTGGCCCCACACGCTTACTGCCCGTTACGCCTGCACTCCCACTCGAGTATATATATATATTCAATAAAGCTTCTTCTGTATTGGTGCACTTACCGCACAAGAGCATACGAGTGTGGTCTCCTTGGTAAAAGTTCTTTTCCTCCTTTTTTCGCCTTTTTCGACCCGGAAGACTCTAGTGGCAGACGTACGCCTTTTTCCAGTGACCGTGAACTTTTTCCCCGCGATTCGAAACGTTCCTCAGTTTTACACTGATTCTTTCCACTTATTGATACAAATCCTATACTTGCTGGCATTAAATTAAAAGAAAAAGAGATCATTTATATATATTTATTTATTAAAAAACAAGTTGAATTATGTTTTATGTTACTAGAATGACATACGCGCGCCTTTGTCAATAATTTATGCTTGTAATAATTAAAAAAAATTTTCAATAATTTGATTTTAGTCTCAAAAATCATCGTGTCATAAAAACTACTTCAATAAACTGGAAGTCTTGAAGTGAGTTATAATTTTAAGGATATAAAATGAATTCAAAAAGATTTCCAAAAAGTTCAAAAGATTTCAATATATTTCGAAATATTTCGACAAGAAGTCAGAAGATTTCCAGTGAATTAAAAATATTACAATATACTGTTTTAAAATATTTTGGGAGATTGCAGAAGATTTAATTAAAAAGATTTAAGAAATTTCAAAAGTTTTAACAGAAATTCAAAAAGATTTCAAGATATTCAAAAGATTTCATAGAAATCAAGAGATTTCAAGAGATTTTAACAGTTTTTAAAGAACTAAACAAAATTTCAAAGAAATATCGAAAAGCTTTGAGGGATTTCAAGGGATTTTAATATTTTTTGTAGGATTTCAACAGATTTTAAAAGATTATTCCAAAGATTTAAAAGAAATTCAAAACTTCTTCAAAAATTCATTAAAATCACTCAAAAATCTTTTGAAATCCCTTGAGAGTCCTTATATTCTTTAGATTTTTTTAAAAACTCCTTTAAAATGTTTTACATCATTCCAAATCCCTTGAAATACCAAAAAGATATTTTTAATTACTTGAAAGTTTTGAAACTTCTGAATTCTTTTGAAATTCATTTAAAATTCCTTGAAAATCAGTTAACAGCTCTGATCTCGATTCTAAAATACAGGCGACAAATACAAATCCAACCAATAGGTGAAGAGAGAATGTGACTTTAGCAAGAATCTATTTTGGATATAATCGCAACCTCTTTTTTATGATATGATAAACTGTGGGCGCTCAGATTTATCAAAATATCCAATCATAATAATGCAATTAAAATGAAGCCTCGCCGGATTTGACGACTAAAAAAAAAGGACAGTGTTTGAAATTGAGAAGTCTGTTAAAGTAGAAGTCTCTAGAATGTATTGTCGTAAGTGCCCTACAAACGGGCACGAGTGTTGCCGGTGGGGAGGAAAAGGGATTACAAGAGGTTCGTTATCAAGCCTGAGCAGTGCGTGCCTCCATTGCGTAACGCATTTTATCGAGCCGTTTTTGTGTGCGGATACTTATTTCTACATGTTCATATGCATATGTATATCGAAAACACAGTCATCTATCTATCGGGTCAGAGGAGATGGAGGACGGACCTAATCAATCAGAAGTCATGATACCCATTCACTGTAATAGATTAGATTGTTTCAGATAATAATCACACGACCATTCGGTGATTGCACAATTTGAACGAGCCCATTTTTTCACATGCAACACTATATCAAAAATGAGAATTCAAAAATTACTGCTAGAACATCAAAGTCATTTACCAGCTGCTTGATAACCTCATTTATTCAAATATCATGATTTCGTTTTCTTTTTTTATGTGCACATTATTTATAGAGAATAAAGCTACATGTATATTCTCTCAATTCGATAACCATAATTCCTCTTCAATTTTATGTAAATATAAATCATTTGAGTTGTTTAATAAGATAACAAAATCTTGCATTAAATTCTCACTATTGAGTGTTATAAATGGCCCAATTGTTATGCTAATTAAACACTGTTCACTGATCAACGAGTCGATGGTCGATAATACATACTTAACCAAGTTAAATACTTTTAATTGATTTTTCCGAATTTTAACAGCTTTACAATTTTAATATTTACAACAACGTTCCGTAAGATTATTTTTTCGCACTCGGCTTAATTTTAAACGCTTGCAATATGTGAATTATTTAAATCCTCTCTTGTTTTAAACTTTCAACTATTATGAAGGAAGTGAGGCTCTACTGAAAAACGTGTATGAAAAATAAATTGAACTAAGCTTCATCATAGCAGCTAATTTGCTACTTAAAAGTTTTTCCGTACTTTTCCGTTTATTTATTTTTAATTTTAGTGATGTAATTCCATTGATAAGAACTTCTTTATTCGCTCGACCCTCC
Source organism: Synergus magnus (assembly GCA_032275165.1). Lineage (NCBI taxonomy): Eukaryota > Metazoa > Arthropoda > Insecta > Hymenoptera > Cynipidae > Synergus > Synergus magnus. Next base: position 11,523,931 of record JAUESH010000024.1, read on the forward strand.
AATCACTTGGCTCGGGATTAATTTTGCATTGACGGCGGTTCTGTCATATTATCTACTTTACGAATGAAAAACGATCAAGTCGTCAATCATTTGCATTTAAGTATGGATAAAAAAATTATCGATTCATATCAAAGGTCGCGTTCAAAGATAGAATAATCTTAGCATTTACCAGTAATTATTGAGAATGCTCTTTTTAATTAAAATACAAGTTTGTATAAATTAGGTTAAATTGTTTCCTGAGAAATTTCAATTGATGCTATTAAATTTTTGTTACTATCTTTTCTATCATTTTTAATCTTTGATAAAATTGTAACTTTCAAAGAATAGCTGACCGCGTATCGCGATCGAAGAACAATAACGATTTAATCAATTACTACTATTTGAGCCGAGGGGAATCGTAAACTTTTAAAGTTTTGGGATATCAGCCACAACGCGCTCTCTTTCCATTTGTATGATTTTTCAGACCTGATAAGACGTAGTCTGCCTGTGAGGACGATAAAGAAATCTATTACTTTTAGGAGAGGGTCGAATATTCACTGCTCTCCCTCAACTTTCAGTTTCTTTCCTATTTTACGTTAGTTTTTCTTTATCTCACATCAAAATAGAAGAAATATGAAATGAAAAATCTGCTTTTGGGACTATGTTTGATAAACAGAAGTGGAAGTTTATTTTCCATATCAAAAGATCAAATTTTTATTTTTCTGTCTCATTAATTATGTAAGATATGTCAGAAAAATGAGGATTAACAAGTTCAGTATCCCGGAATGAAATTAAATTGAAGCAGACTGAAGTGGATAAATACTGAACGTAGAGGGAACACTAGCGAAAACGCAATATAGGGTTTTGCAAGGAAATGGAGAGGAAACTGATTGAAGCTATTAACGTAAATACTTACGCGAACGGAAATCTGGATTAGCGGATTGACCTCTCCTCTTCTCTTTTTTCTCCAGCCCCTTTCTCTCGCACTTTGCTTCTTCCCTCTCAATCGGAACATTGTTGCATCGAAAGCACTAAACATCCAGCTGAATTCGATCCATCTATTTACCGGATATTCGGATTGCTGATTTGAGTGCTCGCAATCGCTGCCCGAAATCCGCATTACACGGATTTTAAATTCGGATTCTAATTTAAAAGAGTTTAAAGGGAAAGCTCGATTTAAAATTCTTAATTAAAATTCTGCATATGTGATGCAATTGGATGCATGGGACATAATTTATAGCACCATAATATGTGTGCTATATGAGAATCTTATCAACCTTGATTTTATTACTCTATATTAGATACTTGATCGATTAGATTAATGATTAGATATGTAGGTATTAGTATCGTTAAAATGGGAAGATTATTTTCATGATTTATTGATTATTGAGGGTCAATCAACGGTTACGATTGTGAGATTCAATTTTTCTTGAGTGGAAAGTTATTTTTTCTTCATCACTTGATCTTATTCTCTTTTATACAATTTTATAACTAAAGATGTCAATTTATCGGCATCTTCCAATAAACTTTCTTAAATTCTTTAATAATCTTTCTTCAGTTTTTTTCCGTTTTCCTCAAGTTTCACGTTTTTCATATCGATTATACGACAAAAGACAGGTTTCACGTGACTCATTGGAGACAATACTTTCAATTGCAGAGGTAGTAATCATTGCTTCTGTTTCAATTATGCAAAAGTCCTTTGATTCGTCGATTCGTGCAAGAAAATCGCTTTCAAATTATCTAACTCTCCTCGTTTGTTTTATTATGACTAGTTTTGTTTCCCTAATTGAAATCCTACTCAATTACTTTCTTGCATAAAATATAAACGTTTTACTTTATATTCTTATTTCAAGGTCCTTTTCAATTTTGTTTGTCCTAGAGAAACTGAACTGTTCTTTTCCGCTAACTTGTCTACATAATACGAATTAAATATTTCCATTTTTTTATGTCCGAATTTCTTTAAAACTAATTTCTCTCGATTCCCCCAAACATCAATTCTCTCATTATTTCTCTTTATTTGTTCTTCGTGTTTAAAGATTCATTTAGATTATCATCGAAATCACTAGCAACTACAGTTTTTATTCTGTTATTTTATTATTCTGTTTCTTTTTTGGATTTTTCTCAGTGGTTTCAAGTTTTCGCTATAGTCGTTATCATTAAGGAGAGGGATTCCTTTTTCGTTGATTTTCCTCTTTCTCAGTGGTAAACTGATAGATAAGTTATACTTTTTATTTTCTAGTATGAAATTTATGGAGGGGTGGTAATTGTGGGGTATGCTACAGATGCATTCAAGTATAACAGGTAGCTGGTGAACGAGATATAAGCGAGTTACCTTGGCACGTGGAATGCAGTTGCTACAGTCTTAGATACAAGCAACCGATACTATAGAATACTCGTGTAGTAACACGTCTACTTGGAATCCGTGAATGATTTAATATTTTGCCATTATCAGAAGTATTATGAGTAATACTTATATCTACTTATTCTTTACGCACTATTATCCGGAACAACCTGCTAATACGCAAGTGCTTGTGTGCATTCTTATCATACTAAGAACTAGTTGCATTCCCTGTTTAAGGCAAATATAAAACATTTATCAAATTATTTTTGAAAATTAATTGATATATTCTCTTAAATTCTTATATAAACCACTGTACTTTGAATCTTTGACTCTTGAGGAAGGAAGCGGATGCCTATTTTATTATTTTTCCTCAGTCCTTACTTCTATCTTCGAAAGTCGTTTTTGTGTTGTTACGGTGAACCGCATCCTTTTTGTCAACTACGAATAAAAGTGGCTTTGGTTTAGGAAGTAGGCATTGCGATTGTGGTTGTCGTTTCGGTTTAACCGATCTCTTGATTACCTTTATCGTGTAACGAACTTCCGCAGGCATTAAGAAAACAAAATCGTACATTCTTTTCATATGTTTTGGAATTCTGACATTTCTGGATTGATCTCTTTAATCTGATTGAAAAATGATACTATAGTGATCTATTGTATTTTAATTTTATGAAGGGTTTATATCAGGAGTTCATTCAGTCTTTATGAAAGGCCTCTTCTCATTGGTCGTTGCCAGCACATTAAAAATTCAATGATTCGTGCGCGAATCGGACCTCGACGATTCATTCAATATTCAAAACGTGGCCATCACTTCCTTACCAGCTGCATTGAACATTCCCTGTGACAAACTTCGTACGAATCGTTAAGGTCCTCTTTCGTGATTTATTACTCACGGATTAGACTTCGATCGATTCGTGGTTCAAGATAAATCAATGCAGGATAAAACGTTCAGTCCTCACTTTAATAGAAAGGAGAATGTCTTTAGTGTACAATGGATCTTCAAAGGTCCTTGAAATTCTAGAACTTCTACTCTAATATCCCCATAAGAAGAGTTTTAAAACCGTTGTAGAAATTTTTACTTAACATATGCTAAAATTTTACAATATAGAGACTGTTAAAATAACTGATTGTTATTCATTATTTCTTGTTGCTAAGTAAGAGATTTGGTTTATGATATTTTTTTTTATACCGGTGGACAATTAATTTGATCTTGAAAATGGATTAGAGTGAGGTGCAACGTTTTGATATCTAATTCAGGTTTTTTTTTCTTTGATCAGACAGTTGGAATCAAAACCATCCGATTTTGGAGATCAATGTCTAGATATTAAGTTTGAATAACGTGATAATTAGGCTGAATATTAACATGCTTAGGATGAATATCTAGATATTTAGAATGAATATTGTAATTCAAATTTTCGAAGATCTAGATGTTAAGTTTGAATATCCATTTTTCTCCGTGTGTATTTCTTATCTGGCTGATAGAAGAGTTAAAGAAGTCGTATGTCCGTTGATGGAGACGTTGCCCAATAAATTGCACATTATATATCGTCGAGACCATATACCGTCTTCCGTCATATATACGCGGATAGTTTCCAGGAAGTTTATAGGGATTTTGACGAAAGTACCACTGGGGTTTATCGGTTACTGTGAAAATGGGGGAGGGACAGTGAATACTAAGGATAGGGGATGTAAAAAAGGGGTAGGGACTGTCAGTCGATGAGAGCTCGTTTCGGCTAGTTTTAGCGCGGGCAGTTTTGCCTCGGTCGGACGAGCTCTAAAAATTCGTACAGTAACGTTCGTATGTATATAGAAAAGAGAGCTTTCATGGTTACGCAGATACCTTCAATATCCGCGGCAATAATAAAGCCAGGCGACTAGCCGGTGACTCGTTTCGTCCGACAAGTTTTAACTGCAGTTCCAATCCCTAGTCTCAATCAAAGTAAAAGTTTACTTGAATACACATCTTATCCTCTTTTTATTTTTCTTCTTTATTTTCTCCCCTTGTCTTGTGTTCAACTTCTTATCAATTTCCTATTAATAATGGTTAAGAAATTCGAATACGAAGAATCGCCGTGATACCTTCCCTTTAGTTCGAATATACGAGTGATATTAATCTACTAAATATAATCCGCATTTCACGATGAATTAGTTTAAATGCTTATACATATGTAGGATATTAAGAAACCACATTAGCATTACTGACTTCCGGTTTATAATAAAAATACAAATATTTCAAACTTATAAAATTGAATTATTCTTTCATTAATGAACTAAATAAGATAGGAGGAAATGAACTTAAGTTCAATGACAAAGTGCATTAATTAATCTTGTCAACTCATTAAATAACATACTTACCCTCTTAAAAATAATTTTAAGTACAAACTTTCTTCTTCAAATTAAAAAGTCCATTGGCTGTGTACTCTATTTCATTCACGAAAAATAAAGATTCCAGTAATCTTTTATTCCATCGAGAACCGGAAGTAGAAATGCTCGCCTCAATCCTTTTTTTATATTTCTCGACCCATATCTTTTATATCTCGTTGAATACACAGGCGTGGGAAAACGGCTTCGACCTAAAGTCCAAAACGCCGGCGCCGAAAATATCTTCATTTTCGTACCATAGCGTCGATAAAGACGTGAACTCGATGGGGTTGTAAACTCCCTATAGTCAGAATACATATCTATATGTATGTAGATCTTACGAGTTTCGTTTCTCCACCCGGAAAAGTTTTTATTTTACTTTTTCCACATTATATAAATTATCTTAAATTGGAAATCACAGAAATTACACAAAAATTAAAATACATAGAACATTTTGCAAATCGATTTTTAAGGGGAAGGTTTTCGAGTCTAACTCAAAGTACAAGGTTAAAGGTGATGATGGAGGCAGAGATTAATAGCGGGAATTTAGTAGCAGAGGATTTTGGATCTTGGCCAATCGTGAAATTCAATTACGAGGCAAACTCTGCCAAGAGCAAGGTGTACATTGATAATTCTTGACGAAGTGTATCTATTCGTCATGAATGAATCTTTGGATAAATCAAGTTTTAATAAATTTTTAGGGCAATTTTCTTATTTGAGATTAAAATCGAGATTAAAACTCACTGGAAATAACTAATTGTTCTCTATATTGAAGCAAACTTCTTTTAAAACATTGCTTGATTTTCAATTCCACTCACTGTATTACGTCATCGAGTTTAAACTGTATAATATAGGTAATTGTACTCAGGGATTCATTTCTGACATTTAAATGCATCCAGGGTCATAGCACCGTTGAAATTACACAATTTATGCGAAACGTGATATAGCAATGCACTTTTTATTTAGTACCCTTTATTGCTTCATTGTCAAAATTCTAACAATGATAGATATGTACTACGTACTACGTCATAATTAATTCGTTTATTATTTATTGTTTTCAGAATTCTATAAGACACAACCTTTCGTTGCACAACCGATTTATGCGGGTACAAAACGAAGGCACCGGTAAAAGTTCTTGGTGGATGATTAACCCCGATGCGAAGCCTGGAAAGTCTGCTAGGAGAAGGTAAGTGATTGAAATTCGAAAATACAAAATTTGCGTTACTTGTTCTATTTTAAAGATACAATAATTTAAGGAGTATATCGAAATTTGAAGTAATTTTTTCCCCTCTGCACAAACCAATGAAATCGAATTAAAGATCTAAAATTCTCGAAAATAATTCTAGGATTCATAATGAGGCTGAAGTTTGCAACTTTTACGATAAACGAAAATGAAAACATTTTTTTTTTCTAAAACATACAAGATCCAAAATTTTCTGATGGAAAGTAGTTCTATACAACCCACTAAATGACCCACCGAAGTTTCAACCCCCTCGCGGATTTGGAACTCACCCCATATCATCCGTTAGTCCGAAAAAATTCACCAAAAATTCCGTAATTCGTGGGTTCAAAATTTTATTACTGATAATAAGTTTTCTCAATGTTAAAAGACATTCCAAATAGTTTCATCCCTCCAGCTCATTTGGAACTCACCCCTATTTCATCCCTTAAACCAAAAAGTTTTTGGTGAATATGGGGTGAGTTCCAAATGAGCTGGAGGGATGAAACTTGTTTGGGTACCTTTTAACATTGAGAAGTCTTATTCTCAGTAGTAAAATTTTGACTCCACGAATTAGGCAATATTTGGTGAATTTTTAAATTTTAAGGGATGAAGTAGTTGTATACAACTACTTTGCACCAGCAAATTTTGGATCTTGTAAGTTTTAGAAAGAAGAAAAAATTTTCATTTTCGTTTATCGTAAATGTTGCAAACTTCAGTCTCATGGATTCATAGCTTTGTAGTCTGATTTGAATGTTGAAGAATAGTTGAATCTTTAACGAGTTATACTTCGAAAGAGAGTTTGAGAATAGAAGTAGATGAGTGACAATGATTTCAATTGTCGTGTAGAGCGACGTCGATGGAGACGAGCAAGTTTGAGAAGAGACGAGGACGAGTGAAGAAGAAGGTGGAGGCTCTGAGGAACGGAAATTTGCAGGCGGACGCAACCCCCAGCCCCAGTAGTAGTGTCAGCGAAGGCTTAGATCTTTTTCCCGACAGCCCCCTTCATCCAGGAAGCGGCTTTCAGCTATCACCAGACTTCCGGTACGCGCTCAAGTCCAAATTTAGTTTTTCTTCATCGCCTCTTGATTTTATCACTTCATCCTCATAATTATGACCTGCATGAAGATTACCTTGAAACTTTAATATTTCATTTACAATTTACTACTATTTTTTATTTTCACAATTTAATATTAATAACAGCATTGGCTGATCTCACAATCAAATGTAAATTTATAAATAATTTTTCTAAAGACCTCGGGCGTCAAGCAACGCATCTTCCTGTGGAAGATTGAGTCCCATTCCTGCCGTCCTCAGCGAATCGGAGTGGCCACCTAGTTATTCCTACAGTCCAGAGCAATTAGGTATGGTTTATATAATTCTGTGATACTTTTAACTTTGGTGGGTGTTTAATTGGATTTAATGGCAATTGTTTAAGCTGGAAGTTTGGCAGAAACGATGAAAATTGAACCCTATCAGATGTACCAGCCGCATCAACAGCAAACAGGACCACCACCTTCTTATTTTGAGGCACAATACCATAGAAGTAATTCTCTTCGATCAAGCACAACGCCTTATGGTTTGCCACCGACTCCACAACCTGCGAGTCAGCAGAGATGTCCCCTTCATCGTTTGCAACCTTGTGCCTGTCAAATGGTCAGTAAAAGTCAACCAATAAAAAATTTCTATTGTGGAGATTGTAAGTCGGCAGGCCATCATCTTAATCTTTCCTGTTTTGCGTTTCAGAATCTGAGTCCTGTCTCTGGCATGTCCCCATCTTACCAGCAGAGCGAGCCTAGTCCCTCGACTCTCAATTCTCAGCAACAGCCGACCATCCAGTACCTTCTCCAGTCACAGCAACGCCAACAACAGCGGCAGCAACAGCAGCATCAGCAGCAGCAACAGCAACAGCAACAGCAAAGACAGGCACAAACGGGCCCTGCTGGTCCCAGCCCGCCAGAGTCGCCAAAGCCAAGTACGATAATGGGTCAGCTTATGGGGGCCTTAAATAATACTGCCTTGCTTGATGATCTCAACATCAACATCGAAACTCTGCAAGGGTTCGACTGCAACGTTGATGAGGTACTTGTGGTTTATCAGATTAGGGTCTGAAGAGGCTAATTTCAGATGAAATTAAGGTCTAATATCTTGTTTTAATTCGCTTATCAGGTGATAAAGCACGAGCTCTCCATGGATGGTACGTTGGACTTTAACTTCCAGCAGGGCGTTTTGGGAACCCCGTCAGGACAGGTCAGTGATGGAGGTGTTATACCAACTGGTGTATCGTCCCAAAGTGGGACTACAAGTAATGCCACATCAGCGGGAGTTTATGTCAGCACCAACGCAGCGACTCCTGCCGCGCCGCCCTCTTGGGTTCACTAGCAGTGGATTCCACTGCCCTCGACACCCCCGTCGTCGTTCGAGCGTGACAATTTACACAACATGACTCAGGCACATCTTGATGGTAAGTGAACACAGTTTTTCATTTTATTCTTGGGGTATATATACACTTCAAATCAGAGGGACGTTAACCCTTGGCAATGTAGGGTTAACTATGTGGTGGGATTAAGGCGATAGTTTCGTTTGAGGCGATAAGAACTTACAGAAATAACGATCAACTGTGAATTCAGTTAGTCGGGTAGAGATTGTAGTTACGTAAAGATGTAATTTTCATTCCTATTTCGCAGTCAGTCACCTACACGTAAACTTAGTAGAGGAAGAAGGTGTGTAGGGGTTCGGGGGTGGTAAAAGGGAACCACTTAGCCGAAAACTGTAAGATTCTGGAAGTCAGCAGCTATTCGGCAGACGTCACTGGCGCCAGCGGACTACCTTAACCCCCATCCTCCGAGAATCTCATTCCCCAAAAGCGTCGCAAGAATTATAAAGTTGGTGGAGGAGAGCTCCGGTCTTGTTCCCTCCTTTTCCAAGCATTTCTCCAACCCAAAAACTCTGATTCTCTCCACCTCTCACCTTTCGCCTCTCATACTTCTGCTTCATCCCTTTTTCTCCCTTTTTCTCCCATCTTTCTTCTCGCTCTGGAAGTTTCGAGTAGGAGACGATCAGACGACGATATTCGGGAAAAGCCACGACCGACCGCAGCCAGTCCATCTTTCAAGATTCCTGATCATTTTCGTTTCTTCTCACCCTCTTTCCGCCCCCGATTTACTCGTCTTTTCTCCCTTTCGCGTCTGCTGTTTCGAACCCCTTCCCTTCAGTCGAGTTCTGCTTTAGAAAACTGTCGGAACTAGGTGGCTGCTCTGTAACGCCCATAACTTTCAAGGTGCCACGTTAACCCATCGCCACGAAGACCCACAAGACTCGATCGATACTTCACTTTGAAACATGAATGTATAACGCTCGAGATAACTTGACTTGGAGGAAGAGATATTGGCCGGGGTTCTGAGACAATCTAAATCTCGAAGAGGTGGAGTAACACTGCACACGCCTTTCCGGCTTTTCCTATCTTTCTTTTTACTCCACTCTGTCCAGATCCTAACTTAATCAAGTTGCTTTATTCGGTCTAGTCTCGAGAATTGCACATTGCCCAATTTGTAAATCCCACCTGTTAAATTTCGTAGGACAGGGGTATTTATTTTTTCTCTATCATTGATTTTAAATTCATTTAGGACTCAGATTTTTCTTTGACTTAAATTAAATAATTCTAAAGGTTTTTAGATATTTGAAAAGCAACTAGTAAACGATATAATATAAGAAATCTGTAAAATATTTTTGTTTTATCAGGGAGGATACTGCGACGTGTAAAAACTGAAATATATTGAACCTCGTAAATAATTTTTTGCAGAAAAATATTTGTTTTGCAAAGCTTGTGTAGTTTCATTTTAATTGTGATTTGGGTGGACGGAAGATGTATCAGGTTTTGTGGCACGCGTAACGACACACTCCGAATCGACATTGTGATGGAAGAAATAGTCGAGGCCGACTGGTTCAAGTACCACTCCTATTACTTCTGTGCGAATAGTCGTACCAACCAGATGAAAACAAGTATTACTTCCAGCCATGGCTTCCTCGAAGGCGGAGGAATCCCAGAGCAGACTTGTGATTAGGGAAAGAATGTTAAACTGCACTTGTCGGTTATTCCAAGTCGGATGCTTTACAAAAATCAGAGCTAAAAATTTTCAAAGAGCAATTAGAGCCCATCACATACAGCAATAAAAAATGTAGTTAACAAAGTAAACAAACTTTTAACGATTTTCAATTTAATTTTTATCAATATAAAAAGAAAAAAGGAGCAGCCAAATCGAGCTTTAATTCGCTTTTCGAAATTTCGGGTACTAAGTTATAAAAAGTTGGTCGTAAAGTGAGTGGGAGTGTTAATTAATTTGTGCAGGTCTCACGCTGACGATAAATCTTCCATCAAATGTATCGTCGGTACGACGAGCCACATAAAAGTTCAACTGGCCGTAATTAATTGCAGTAAACCGACAATAATTGATTATCTGGAAAGCTTTCAAATAGTTGTTTGAAAGGGAAAACTTTTTTACGAATCATTTTCCCGATAAAGAAAATGCAGCATAAGTTCGCAAAATCAAAAGCTATTTTAAAAGAAGAAAAATAAGAAACAGCGATTTTAAATTAATTTAGCATCGTGGCTAGAATGGAGAGCAGAACGATTTCAAGTAATAATTGAGTCAGCTTTCCTACATCTTCTTACCATTTTACATTTCCTTCCATCCCACTTGATTCTAGTCTTTTTCTTTGCAAAAAACACTTCCAAAAAGCTTCTGTCACTTGAATTCAGAATAAATTTCTTTCAAATTTAAAGTCAGGATTCTATCTATGTATTAATTAATAAAATCGAAGTGCAAAACTTCAATTTTTATTTTCTCTATTTCTACATATATTTTTAAATAGCATCAGTTTAGAAAACCCGTTACAGTTTCTCTGCTCGCATCTAAACATCAAACTGATTTAGATAAGAGATTTCTGAAACAAAAAGAAAGGAACGATTCATTCTTACTTAGATTCAATCTTAATTAGTAAGAAGTTACTAATTAAATATGTAGTGCCGTTTCCTTTACTAATTCACTTTAGTAATTATTTCTACTATTAATTAGTTTAAAACTATTAATTCACAGTAAAAAATTACTAATTTATTTAGTAACGCTTACTAATTGATAGTAAAAATGCTTACTAAAGTTAATTAGCATACGAATCGGTACTATTTCTTTAGTGACTTCTTATTAATTCAGATTGAGAGAGTTGATTTGCAAACCAAGAGTTTGCGAAAATTTCACGATTCTAGTGGTGTTTATGTGCAGAATAGATTTTTTTTAAAGGGGTTAAAATTTGACTCACGCTCTTTCCCTACAGAGGCGGCGACCTAGTGCGATTGCCCTCTGTGAGCCGTATTCGTATATATGTAGCCATTCGGTGATATTTATACGAACGAAAATATGTACGGACAGGCCGGATGGCATATTAACTTTCAGAAAAATATTTTTCAATTGCGGAAATTGAAAAAAAACCCGTTGTAGCGGTATTAACGCCCTCGGCAATCTGGTAGTTCATCGTACCGATGAATGTACAGCTTACGCATACACTGTGCTTGGACTTGAAGTTGAGTAGCATGTTTTTCCTTTTCTTCGTTATTTACTTTTCTTTTTCATTAATGTGTCCAGTATCAACATTCCGAATGAAGCACCACCGCCAAAATATTATATTACGCATTTTTACGCATTGACAAACAGGACTGACGAGTTCAAAATATTTGTAAAGTGAGGGTATAAGCTGCGTTTATTATGTTTTTTTTTTTTTTAAATTACCACGGGGATCGGGAAACTGAGGTTTACCGGTGAATTTACACTACCGGCCAGAATTGTAAGTACACCTGTTTTTCAATGATCGTTTAAGTTCTCTTAAATTTAATTACATCAAAAATTACATTTTTTCTTTTAAGTAAATTAAAAGCTATCAAAATCCTGCTTAAAATTAGCCCAGGTGGAAGTATATATAAAAATATTATTAAAAGATATTATAAAAATATCAATAACTTTCGAAATAATGAACCTTTTTTAACTTCTTGGGCTCATTTTAAAGATAAATTTCTATAGTATCTGATAAACTTATTGAAACATTTGTATAATTATTTCTCTGCATTGTATAAGGGCTCAACTTTGAATTTAAAATATGTGAAAAGTTAAATATCATCTGATCAGTAGGAAAATGATAATAAAAATCAAGCAAATGTAAATTTCAATATATTTTTGCAGAAACTTCATGATTAATTATTTCCTATATTTTATTAAAATATTTTTCTCAACAGGAAAAGTATTCAAATATGTCCAACTTTTTAAAACTTTATAAAACATTAAGACTTTTTTTTTGCAATATTTTCTTAAATAATTGACAGGATTCGCCCTGGGCTTATTTTAGGCATCATTTTGATAACATTTAACTTAAAAGTGTATCTTTGACCAGAAATTGTCTGTCTTCCTTACAATCAGATCATTGTTATTTTATTCAATCAAGAAATTTTACGTAAGTACTACCGTTAACGATATAAATCAGGGAATACAGTTGTTTGACCCTTATTCGGACTTCCTTCAATAATTCTTTCAAACACTTTTCCCTTTAGAATAAAAAATCAGAGATTTAATCGATTACTGAATTCAAATTAGATTAGATTAGATTAGATTAGATTAATAGAGTTAGAGACCGTTCTATTGGAAATTGAGGCGTTAATTGCTGTGCAGGAGAAATCCGAGAAGCTCAAGCGACCCGAGATGAAGACTGCGTTAACGTGACCTGACGTATGCGAGAAGGCAAAAGGTCAACTGTAAAGATGGGGTTGGGGGTTATACGGATAATGAGAATAAACGCGTAACGGTTAAGGATGGGTGCCCTTATAGCAACTGGGAGACGTTCGATCTTGAATAATTCATCGGGAACGCACGCTCGGTTAGGCGCCCGTGAGACCAGCCACCCTCCATCTTCCTCTACACCCTCCGATCTGCGATCTCTGCTTCTCAGACCCCATGGAGAGGTTTCTTTAGCAGTAATATCTTGGCGGCCTCAAGAGGAAAGTTAAATTCGAAATTGCGAATTTGAACCACCCACGTCCCATATCATTCACTACACACAAATTAAATATACCCGGAATTTCTCTCAAGAATTTTTTAAATCTCTCAAAAGAATATAATATTTTTCTTAAGTTAATAGAGCGTGAAATTTTAGGTTTTGTTTTTTGAACAGGAAGGAATTTGTTGAATAATATAATAATATAAAATAATAATCGTGAAGTGTTCGCATTCATGCTGCCGTGCAAATTTAAATTCAGTAAATTCATTTGATATTCCCTAAAAATTACTTAAAATCCCCTAAACCTTTGTTGACTCTTAGCTGCCACACTGGGGCGTTTCGTACCCCACCGATAAAATATTATATTGCGAAGCGGCTATTGACTTTTTCACTTTAAAAAATTTTCTGATAATTGTTGAGTTGTTTTAGAAAACAGTATGGGTTCATTTATGAAAAAATAATATTTAGTATTAATAAAATTGTTGAATATAAAAAATGGGAAAAATGACCATTTTCACTAAAAAAATCATAACTATTCCATTTTTTCATATTAAAAGCTAAAAATTGAATGGGATAGTCTTGAAATATATATCTTTAAGAAAAAAAATCTTTTGATTGTCGGATTTGAAAAAACGGTATTCATTGATTATTTATTTACTTATTTTTTATTTTGTATCTTCCAACAAACGGTAGATGACACATAGATGACATTTCTTCAAAAATGCTTAAATTGGACTTGATTTCGGCTGGGGTAAAAATAACCCCAGTGTGGCAGCTAAGGCTTAAATTGGATTTGATTTCGGTTGGGGTCAAATTGATGTACTTGTCTTAAAATTGAAAAAATGTTTACTTGAAGGGCCTAACATAGTTGAATTTCAAAATGGAATCATGTTATGTTGTATTTTTTTTGTTTTTAAATATTTTTAATTGTCCATGCAATGTTTGACTATTGATTAAATATTTTTTTCTTATATATTCTTGAAGCTTTCATTAAAATTAATACTTACATAATGTCTTTAATACTTTTATGTAACGTGTGAGTACGTGAATTACACAATACAGTCAACGCAGTCAATGCAGTGTTAATGAGCAGTTATAAAATCTGCATACTTGCAAGAAAAGAAATTCATCATTATCATTTTCTGAGTACATAATGTATATAAGATACTAAGTGCTGATGATAACGTTTCGTGTTTCAAAGACGTAGAAACATATAGTTAATTATGGTTGGCTGGTACGTCTGACACGCATTGACCTAGTTTCGCTGGACTCACTTTAGGTGACAACTCTCATTCTAAATCTTCCCCCCTCTTTCATTCGACGTGGGTGTGTTGAACCTGTATCACTCACGAAATGTCCCTACTATTTTACGGATATTGCATAACTCCTAATTGACCATAATTACACTTTCGGCAACTTTTCTCTACTGGGAAAAACAAAAAATACCGAGCAATTTAGATTCTAATATTAATATAAACCAAAACGCTTTTAATTGAACTCCGTAGAGTTTTAAATTATTATCAGAGCAGTTAATGTTTGTTTAATATTGAATTTTTCTACTGGACAAATTAATAAAAGTGTTGGTAGATCAATTTGAAAATAGATTAATCTACTGATACTAAAGAAACAATTATTTTTAAAGTATCAGAAAGTCTTTAGTATCGTGAAACTAAATGATATAAATGATGCGTAGATAGTGTGGAGGGCTCGCCCTTGACTAAATGAACTTAGCTCTATGGGCAGGATGACCTTGAATGCTTCCTCTATGGTGAAATGATTTTAACTCAGGCATGCGGTGCTTAGTTGATTCCCCAAAAACTGTTTCTTCTCTAATGTAAACCTCATTTTATTTCATCGAATGAATGAGTCCTGGTCAAGTGACGTGAGAGTCGGATGACCTAAAACGGTTGCAACTCATATTGCAATTAGTAACTTGCACTTATGCATATATAACGTGCATTCCATACATACACGATGGAAATACATTACACCTTAATTAGCATACAGTCATTTATACTCAATTTTTCAGTGTGTGTATATTCATACACATGACGTAATCAAAGTGCGTAGACCAAAAGACGCTCTGCACGATATCTATCGTTCGTCTACTGAAACAAACTATTATCTCAGTATATCGGAATGTCTTTATTACATTCCTATTTATCTTAAGAATTCCATAGGAATTTTTTTTTTATAATCATTTATAATTTTTTTATAATCATTTATAATTTACATACAATAGCAGAAAACAACTATAGCGCGAGCTTTTAACTTGATTATCAAAAACTATTTCGATGTTTCGATCAATTTCACTAATGTAATCTTTTCGTGGAAAGTCTTTCGGGAATTTTGCAAATTTAATATTGATTTTTCGTGTAACATATATCAAATCCGGAGAGACTTCTCTTATTCCCTGATCTCTAGCTTTTTTTTTTTCTGCCAGAAATTTCACCCTTTACCTTCTAATTCATTTTACAAATAACTCCCCTTAATATCTTTAGAAAATCATAAAATGATTGTAAGTATTTCTATTTCGGTACTAAAATTCTCGAGACTGAATAAACTCTTACTCTTACCGCTTCCATTAACGTACTGTCATATTAGTTAGAAAGCTGTTTGTTAAAGCAATTTCATTTACGTAATAACAAGAAATATCTTTAGCTTGGAAAATTTCGAAAGCATATCGATAAATATAGCTTTTTATTCACCCCTAAGCACATTAAATAAAAGTATATAGATAAATCGCAGCACAGGTAGTGAAATTCTTTTCCATCTGAGACGAAGATAAAATGTTTTATACAACACATGTATGAATACGATCGTTTTTTATGCCTCTAGAGCAAGTTCCTCTTCAGATCATAGATATGTAATAGCCATTGTATATCAATGACGTCATAATTTTTAGAGCATGGCCATCACATACCTATGACCTTGAAAAACGGCACTTAAGGTCCGCTCCACAGACATGAAAAAAGCCATATCCATGCCTTTACTACATAAAATATCGTATGTATGATGGGGAAGAGGGACTTTTTCGACTCGAGTATGTTTTCAGTACTCGCCCTGCTAAAAATACCGGATAGAAAACGAATAAGAATCGGATACAGTTCTATCCGGTCTTATCCAAAATCTATACGTGTTTTGTGTCCGTTTTATAGTCGATCTTATCCGAAACCTATCCTCAATTTGGAGTAATAGATGTGTTTCTTAGCCGATTCTATCCGAAGT
>JAUESH010000024.1:11540193-11557782 GCA_032275165.1 Synergus magnus
ACGGATAGATTTTGGATAGGACCGGATAGAACTGTATCCGATTCTTATTCGTTTTCTATCCGGTATTTTTAGCAGGGCGTCTTCGGCTCTACGCCCTCGCTTACGACTCATACTGAAAATATACATTCTTCTAAAAAGGCCCTCTTCTTCCCCTTGATACATAATACACTTTTTCAATCGACTATCAACTTCCCTTAAATATACTAACTGGCGATATTTGGCTTAGTACGCCGCTGCACTTTACAAGTAATTTTAAGTAGAAAATACGATTAAAAGTTTAATTTACTTCCGTAGTTTTGAAAAGAGTAATTATCATTGATCATGAGCCGAAGGAAATCGTAATCGCACTGGTTTGGAGAGTGAATGTCAGCAAGGAAATATCGATGTATTGACTCTCTTGTAGCGTGCTCAACGATAACCTAGTTAACCTAGCAGTCAAGTTAGACATAAAATAAATCCTGTGATAAATCGGGTGCGTGAAATAAAAACATAGAATGATACTTGAAATGATAGATCAGAGATGAATTATCTGAACTGGCTTTCACTTTCTTAAGTATTCAACTCTTCGCAGACCACATT
Organism: Synergus magnus; assembly: GCA_032275165.1. Lineage (NCBI taxonomy): Eukaryota > Metazoa > Arthropoda > Insecta > Hymenoptera > Cynipidae > Synergus > Synergus magnus. The sequence continues at coordinate 11,540,773 of JAUESH010000024.1, forward strand.
TGCTAATAACAAAAAGTCCTTAGACAAAGACAAATTTTAGATCAGCAAAAGCCGAAAGGAAAAAGTGAAGTTAATTCAAATGAAATAGTGTTTTGTAAAATTTTTGTTAGTTTTTTCTTAGACGGAGAAACCTATAATATCAATTTATATTAATTATTATTAATATAAATTTATATATTTATAGCTTGGGCTAAACTTTTTTTTTTTATTTTCAATTATAAAGTATTTTCCCTTATTTGGACACACCCCACTGTTGGTGAAAACCCGCGCCCCCTTTCCAATTTGAGAAAAAAAAATTAAGCAGTTTTTGTTAATTTTTAAAATTAATGTAAATAAATATATAAATTATTATAATAATTAATAATACCAAACGAGGGGTTAATTACTCAGGCAATCTGGTGTATTCAGTCTTTTGTGCAATCTTGAGATATCTTAGACAATTTCATGGAATTTCTGGAAATCTCAGACAATCCCATACAATCTCATGCAATCCTGTGCAATCTTTATGTAATATCGCAATCTCGAGCAATCCCATGAAATTTCAAGCACTATTTATTAACGCCTTTTTAATCGTCATTTTAATAATTTATAATTTTTTTCTATAATAGAATTACAATTGTCATTGAGCTCCGTGATTTGCATAAATGTTTCAAAAAAATAAAAAAATTATTAGCGCTTTCAAAAATGTAATACTCCTGCTTTGAATTTTTGATATAAAGATGATCTCAATAAAGAGCTTTTGTCATTTTAAATGCGCGAAATCAAACAGTCGTTTTTATGAGTCATTTTTAGCGCGAATCGCGATTTAAATCCCACAATTTTGCCTTGCAATAAAAATATTTGAAACTTTAAGATAGACTGTATTAAAGTATCATATATTTTTTGTAAAGTTTAGTCTCTGGTTTAGTATTTTCACAAGTAAAAATTCTCAATATGGCTCGTTTGTCAATGTATTTTATTTTCAATTGCAATGTATTTTAGGAAGAATTGATTTCTACAATATGTTTCTCCGTGTAAATCAAAATGTGCTTTGGGCAAAATATGAGATTCGAAAGGGGGTTCATTCTCGATAGGGACAAAATAGGGTTTACGTAAACTCTATTGAAGTCGATTATAATGACAAGTGTTCTTACGTAATTACTATTGGAGTTAATAACAATCTGTCTTAGTACTTAATGTAAAATGAAGCAATTTATATAAATTAGATCGATTTCTAAAATAATAACCGAAACAAATATTCTAACATTTCTTTCACAATTTCATATTTTCTGGTAATAATGATAAGGTAAAATTTGAAAAATGTATAGGTCGAGTCTATACGTACAGACTTTTCGTATCTGACAAATAAAAAGGGTTTGAACTAAAGTGTTTTATTGCAGGATAAAAAACCGCTTAATTTTTTTTCTCAAATTGGAAAAGGGGCGCGGTTTTTCATCAAAAGTGGGGTGTGTCCAAATAAGGGAAAATACTTTATAATTTGTTTGAAAATAAAAAAAAAAGTTTAACCCAAGCTATGCGCGAGTGCTACTCGTACAGAAAGTCCGTACGCATACGTGACCATGGTATATTTTACACGTATTTATTCGCATTGTCTTCAAATTTCAATGAGAAATATAAAGCGAATAAATATATTGAAAAACAATATTATAATATGGAGGAAGTCTCTTAATTATTATACAGTATAATTACTTCTTAACAAATAACATTCTGTTGGTCAACACATTTAATTTATTTCTGTCCCGAGATGTTATTATTCAATCAAAAAAGATTTAATTAACGGGTGCTAAAATGGTCTTCGAGTTTGAGTGCATTTCTTCTCCATATTTTTAAAAGCATTTTAAACAATATCTCGTGTGGAGTTATTAATTATTAATTGAAGCACAGATCTTAAATTATACATCTCCTGTTTTCGTAAAAATTCCTCATTTTTCATGAATGAGGCTTGTAACACTTTTAAGTAGAATTTACTTCGTAAAGTATAAATTAAGATTCGACTAAAGAAGTAGGGATTCTAATTGAAATCACTATCAATTTTCCTAATTTTTTCCAATCTATTCCAAGTTCGTTCATAGATACCGTACTTTTCTTTTAAACTTGACTCGATTTCCGCACTGTCGATTTGGCTGAAGCCTGCAAGTTTTCGGTTAACTTCCTCCACCCAAGCGACGGTTGGAAAAGTCGAGGCGAACCTCGAGTTAACTTTCTTCTTGATTGACGTTCGGTTATTGTCGCATTTGCATAACTCGCCCTTTCCTCGCGAGTCCGACCTCTCTTGTCTCTCCTACCCCCTGAATTTCTCTACCCTTCTTCTCTCATCATCCCTCTGGAAATAAGGAAGAAGAGAAGATAGAAGAAGAGTGCCGACAGCACCCGCGTGTCAAATCGAATTTGCCTCATTTACCCCTTCCTGCATCCCCTCTTACAGTTCCTGGCCAGAGAATCTATTAGAATAATTTTTATGAATCTAATTTTAAATTCCGGCGAACGAAGTTACTTCACTGTCACACTGTCAGCGGCTCTTTATTAAGTGGCCTCGCCTTCCACTCAGTCGAAGGCCCCTTCCAGAATGCCGCGACCTGTCGCCGCATCAGAAAGGAATAATTTAAATAATTTTCCACCTAATTTCTTTGTCCTTCCACAACTCACGCGCATAACCTCGTCCTAAGTCTCTCTAATTTTCCTCTCAATTCCCCTTCTTTAAAGCTCATCCCGAAGGCAAATCAAATCTCAGATTTCACGAAAACCTAATTCAATTTTTGAAATAAAAGATGAGCTTTTAAGACTGTAAGACGAGAGATTCTTTAGATTTCAGATTTCATTTCAATCCCGGGCTTCAAATTCACAATTCTTGTCCAAAATTAAAAATTGTGAGATAAAAACCGGGTTATCTAAGTTTGCTCATATGATACGTAACACATGCCCTTAAAGATAATTAAACTGTTGATTATTTCCAATTAATATATCCGAAAGGTTTGAAAATGTTTAATAATTTGATTATTAAGTCTCTTAAATTGAATGATTTAATCGCACGAAAATTGATCTTATTACTCTGAAACTAAATAAATTAACTTATCACATGCCGAGACTGGAAGTAACTCTGGTGGTTGGTTGGCTAATGTGCCAAGAGAGTGTCAGATTTTCCTCTCTCTTGCCTCCGGTACAATAAGAATAAGGCTGTTTGCCAACCAAGGAAGACATAGAAAAGGAGAAAGAACCTTTTTCAAGCAATTCAAGTACATTTATCGGGTGTTTTGTTCGCCATTTCCTTAACGATTTCGCTCATAGATTCCTCAAGATTTATTGAGCTTGTACAGAGGCTCTACTTCCAAGAAATTTCCTCTTGGCAATCCTTTCGAATTTCACTCACTAAACGCGTCTGACCACTTGCTGCTTTCACTTCTGGCTGACCAAGCACGCTCTTTACTACTCAATTGTAATCCTTGCTCTATTCTAGAGCGAACTTTTTTATTTTGCGCACCTAATTATGCAGTCATTTTACCGACTTGCAATTTTTTAAAATCAAATCTAAGTAATAGGGGTTATATTAGATTTTAGACAAGGTGTGTCTACTCACCCTGGAAAACCTGGAAAACCTGGAATTGTTTTATACCTGGAAAAACCTAGAAATGTCAGAAAATTTTTTTAAAGTCAGGGAATTTTTTCGAGCGTACTTAATTTTTTTTTTTCTTGTAACAAAATGAAATAATGATTTTTACAAGTACTGAAAAAAACGTTCTCAATAAACCCTTGAAGCACAACATAGAAAAATTCTGAAACAAGCACAAAAACAAGCCATCGCACTCGAAGAAAAAATTGCAGTTTTGTAACAAACATTATTTACCTTATAAACGTTGTTTCTTTCGTAAACGAAGAGCATTTATTTAATAATAACTTTATTATTTCACTGTTTATGATTTCACTGTTTTATCATCCGTTATATTTTTTCTAAATTTAAATAATTATAATTTAAACATTAAAATGTGTACAAAAAATGTGGTTTCACAATTATTAGATTATGCTATAATGGGGTGGGGGGGTATAAAATTCCGTATTCCATACTTAAATGACCAAAAATGATACCTGGAAAAATGTAGAAATACCTGGAAAAAACTTGAAAAAGGCAGGGAATTTTTTTTTCAGGCAATTGAGTAGACACCCTTTTAGAGATTAGATTTCATTTTTATATAATCTTTAAATCAAAAAGATACAAAAACCCCATGTTTTCTGATACGTCCAAGAAAAAGTCTTCCCTTATAGAATTTCCTCAACTCCCAAGTTTACTACGCAGTAAACGATGGGCACTTGTTGCTCACGTCTGGCGAACCCCGTGAGTGTTTACACGTTAAACAAGCCATGTGTATCGTTGATGTGTGCAGTGTTTGTAGCACCCGGTGTGCTTCTTTCTAATCTCCTCACAGAAACTCCAGACAATGTTGAAACGTATGAGTTGAGTACGAATTGTTGAAGCATATCCGCATTTCTCTTAGTAGTAACGTGGATGAAAATCTTGAGTGGGTTGATGTGTTTTCTTGTGTGTACTATTTTACATATTGACGCAAGTGACCCTGCACGTGTATACTTGTAAGCATTGCAATAAGCTTCTGTGAATGTGCCAAATTGGGCGAGCCCAAGTGCTGTCTCGACAATCTTCCCACTATGTGGTACCATCAATTTTTTCATCTTGAAACCACTCAATTACGTTTGAGTGAATAATCATTAACAGTCATTTGGAAATTGGAGGACCACGTGCAGCGCGGGAATTCCGTATTCTGAGGCTATTGATCGAGAGGTTTCGAATCCTTGATTTATTACTGCTGGAGAAACTCTTTTTAAGTACAAAAACATTAGAATATTTTCTTTCGGCATCGTTTGAATGGACGTGTTCTCTAGAAATGAAGTTCTATTAATAAAGAAGTGTGACATAATGAGGAGCGTAATAATCGGAAATCCCTGAAGGTGTTAAAAAGAGCGTTCCTTCAGACGAGGTAGTCCTTGATCTTGTCGACTTAAGCGCACTTCCGCATTAAAGTCTAGTGAAGATAATGCTAGAACAGGGTCTCTCGTCCTGCTTGAATGATCACCGTGCGAGCGTATGTGCTTCAAGGTACATGTGCAAAAGGATCGCGATTAGCGTCATCTCAAGATCACTCAAGCAGGATGATCCGATATGAGGGTTTGCTCGGTCGTGTCTGCTCATTGGCCTTGAAATAATTACGTCGGCTTCAATGCCACTGAGCACCACTTTTTTCCTTCTTAATATAAGGTCCTAATTTCACTTGTTGTAAAAAAAAAAAAACTTGCTTAAGGGCATGTGATACTTTATCATAAGAGGAATTTAGTTTCCCCAACTTTGCGTTCGCATTAATAAATACTTTTTACTAAAACTAAGCCATTTACCTCCGTCTGTATGAAACGGAGGTAAAAGGCCTGGATTTAGAGGAAAATATTTATTAATGCGAATGTAAAGTTGGGGGAACTAAATTGCTCTTATGATAAAGTATCACATGTCCTTAAAAAAAGTAAATCGGTAATAATGCGTATGTAAGTAACGTTTGAGTTAGGAGTCTAAACTTTTCTCTTTTATTTACTAGAAGAAGGAGCGAACGTGCGTTTCCGCGATATATTTCGAGTTCGACTCCTATTATCTTTTTAGAATATGATGAAAGTATAGAAACCTGGAAAAGTCTGCTCCGATCTAGGCTTCCACACCCTTAAGGCCATTAGAACCAAACCTTGCAAGGCGTTATAAATTCGCCACGCGGATTTTTTAAAGATATTTTGAAACTGTTTTCGATCTTCTTAAACTTTTTTGATATTTTAATATTTCAAGACATTCAGAATGATTTTATAGGATTTCAAGAGCTTTTCAAAGATTTACGGAAGATTTAAAGGATATTAAAGAATTTTAAGGGATTTAAAAATATTTTAGACGATTTAAAGACATTTCGAACGAATTCAAGAGATTTAAATACATTTTAAGTGATCCTTCAAATTCCTTGGAATTTTTTTAAATCACGTAAAATATCTTGATATATTGATGTTCTATTTTTATAAAATGCATTTAAATCTTTTGAACTTTACTTCAAATCTTTTGCAATCCTTTAAAGTCTCTATACAGTCCGTTAAAATATTTTTAAAGTCCCTTGAAATTCTTTAAAGGCACTTGAAATCTCTTAAAATCCCGGGCAATGCCGGTAAAATTTTTGCTAGTATATAATAAGAATCTAAGATCTGGCAACTCGTTTAAGATAAATTTGATTAATATAGCGTGCCATCGATGTCCGTATTTTTGAAAATAGCAGTTATTAATTTTTTTTTTTTATCGTGAACGTCATTTCGAAAAAAGTGATGGAAGTCCAGTCTGACAGTAATGATCATGTCCTGGTAGGATGTCGACATTGTATCGCAACCTTAATGCATTTATCAACGACTGAGGAATAAGAGCGTCCTTGAAAAAGAATCGAAGACCTCGGAAATGAAAGTGATGAATACTGTGTCGTCTACTGATGAGAGGACTGTCATGGCAACATCGATCCATTCGCCTTACTACTCTCACTCACGTATTTCCACATTACCTCATTGCCATTCTTTTTCATTTAATTTGCTTCCCGATCTTCTTTCTTCCTTTTCTCTCCTCTTTTTATAAAACCTTTCTTCCTCATCTCTTTGATAGTCGTAGGTTCCCAATATAAAATAACCTAGACGTTTAGAGAAAAAGATATAAATAATCCAAAGTAATAGAAACAATATCAGTTGTAAATAATGGACTAGTAACAATGTAATGAATACTTATAAATTTCGTGAATTTACATTTTAGGATCTTTAAAAAGTGTGATTACGCGACGCAAGTCAAGATTAAATTCACGACAAACGACCCTCTTATCATCAATTATAATAAATCTTTGTAGTCTTGCTTTAGCTCGAATACATCCGCAGCTTCCCTTCATTTTTCTCCACCCTCCACCCATCTTTGAAGTCTTTTATAAATGCTATTCGTTCATTTCCAATTTGAGATTTTTCTCTTAAAGCGGAAACAGTAGTATTACGTAGGAGGTAAATCGAATATAAATCGAATTTTGATAATGCACGCATGCGTCTGTATTTTATTATATTTTTTCAAACTATTAAGGTTTCCATTTAATTTCCTTTCTTTGTGACTCTTATTTATTTCACATTGCAAGAGTTTCTTTTTCTTGGAAACAAAACGCTTCTTTTGTGCAGTCATCAATTTTTTATGGAGCATGAATTAATTTCTCCTGGCAGAATGGTGCACCATGGGGTAGATCGGTATTTCATTCTTGAATGTAATGCCAGCTCCGGAGAAAGTGACTGATAACGCGAGAGTGACGAAGCAATTAACTTTGTGAACGCAATAAAGCAAAATTATAATATCAAATTTTTCCCCAGTAGGACAGATCCTTTAAAATATGTAGCTTCGGCATAAATAAATACAAGTACAAAATGAAATACTGTACGGAATTTGATGAGAGATGCGACTTCTGGATTGGATGAAACAGTAGAAATAAAATCAAAAGAGTAATAGCATAGGGAGCAAGTTTAACGGAGGATTTATTAGCTGCTGACTACAGAAGTATAAACGTGACTGAATCGAACGCACTAACATTAAAAGGGTAGTTAAACTGATACGGCGTTTCTTAATGGGGCCTTTAGGCATTCGATCGTCCTTGTCGAAAAGCTTGAGTGAGTATTCAGAGACTCGGCAAGAATCTACGATTTTCTTATCCCTTTGCAGTGGTTTCCTAATCGCTGCTTCTTTGATTCGGTTTTTATATACTTTTACTGTTTTTATTATTCGCAGCAATATTCTGAGTCACGCGACATTTTCTTTTTTCCGCAGGACCCGGAATTTGGAGGGAGAGAAATTCAGACTGACATCACGCCGGATATCGCGTGCTGTTTAATATAGGAAACGGTCAAATTTATGCTTTCTCTCCTTCCAGACGCGCCGGCACCCGGAAGCTTAATAAGTTCGACTTTGGAAGTTACCAGGTTGGAAAAAAAGGGAGATAAAAAACTGCGGCTTTAGCCTTTGCTAGTTATTTTCACAAGTATCTGCTGATTGCGCTCTGAGGTTTTTAGGAGATATTTAGTAACTGACTTTGTTTAGGTTCTTTGCTTAATTATTTCATTCTTGGAACATTGTATTCACAGAGTGTCTAGCCCTTACTTGACACACTGGGGTACAGCACACCCCAGCATATTTCCAAATATGGAAAATACTACTCAAACTCGATAGAGATAATTAAAATATAATTTAATAATTTAAAATATGAGACCAATATTTCTTTGGAAAGTGATATCCAAAGAAGCTATGAAAAAATTGGCAGGTCAAAATACACATTTTTTAATTTACCTGAAAAGGATGTTAAACTTGAATGATATCGATTAACAAAACTTATATAGAAACTGATAAAAACGCAGAATTGCATCAAAATTGACATTAATTCTCATCCTTTTCCGGTAAATTATAGCTAAAAATATATTTCAAACAACTATAGGAATCTTTAAGTTTTCAAAAAATGTGTATAAATATGAAAATTTTTTCGTTACGGAGAATATTCTCTTTATATTGTAGAAGAAATCCTGTGGATATTATTCCAGGAAAATAAAATCTTTCAGGGCCATTTCAGGCCATTAATTGTAATGAAGTTACAAATTCTTGTATTCTAAGCCCGATAGTAGCTTCAAAATTTTTTTTTATTCTTTCATACTATTTTTTGTTTTCATAAGACTTTTTTTGCCTTTACTTTGTATTTTTTTCAATCGAAAACTGAGAAAATTTATTTGCAGACCTAAACCGGTCCAGCGGAAACTCTAAAGAATTTGTTGACTTTGAAAAATCACGAAAAGACTAAAATTGGTAAATATCAATAAACTGGTCGAGACTAGAGATCCTGTATTCGAAATGGAAACTTACTATCCAAAAGTTGAAAATCTCAGAATTAACAATGAATAAAAAACGAAAACCTTAAGTAAGTAGAATCAGGATATTATTATGAAACTAATTAAGACGAACATCAAAACGTGCTACGCCTTTATGAAAAGTCATTCATTGAACTAGAATAGACTTCTCGAAGTTCGCAATCTCTGTGCTCCCTTTTTGGTCTTAAATTCTGACATCAGAGAAAATCGAAAAGGCTTATTTCCAACTAACGAGCGATAAGTCTAAATCGCGAAAAGCTCGACTGCTTGGTCTTGGTACTCATCGAAAAGGAATAGGAGCCAAAGAGGCTTTACTTTGATTCCTTCTGTATGTATAGGCTGTACGACGAAAGTCGAATAAGTGAGAAAGAGAGACGGGGTAGAACTAAAATTGTCACCCTTGACAGATCTACGACCTACGTTGCTCTGATAAATTCAATTAAATAATTATCCCCCCGAGAGGAGTGAAGCCATTTCTGAAGTTTATAGCCGGTCTCAGATCAAGCAGGGCGGTCCGTCTTAATATAAAGTAAGTCGGTAAGTTTGGAACAGCCAGCAGCAGCTAACTTATAATGCGATTTGTTTAATCGGCGCCAACTACTTTACTCTGCCAGTCGTCGTCCCTGATAGGGACGAAAAAGGGTGGGGAATTTACTTTCTTTCCATCTCTCCTGTTTTCAGACAATTCTTCTCTACTCCCAACACCTTCTCACCTCCCTTTCCTTTAAACTTTCGTACCGTTAAATCGACAGTCAATTTACAATCATAACTGATCATTAAGTTCTATCAGGAAATTTTGGTACATTTAAAAAAATATTTCTTGTCCCGAATTGCCATCGACTTTAACTTGAAAGGCTATTATTGATTTTACAACTTTAGTTCGGACGTAAAGTGGACATAATAAAACCTATGACGACTCAGAATAAAGCTCATCTCTCTGGACGACATCCTTCAGAGCCTGTAAGTCTAGAGGAAGAGATTGAAAGTGCGATGGTGAGACGTTCTAAAATTTAAATATATCTCCATCGAAATGGCATAAAACACGCTTTATGACGCTGAACCGTCAAACTACCGGATCGCTGTAGATGCGTTTCGCATCTTCATTGCCAATGGACTTCGATAGATCGCTTCAGAGGATTGTACAACAACTATTTATAAGTTGGATAAAACACATACGTAAAAAAAATCCATGATTCTTGATAAACTATTGATAAAATTCGAGAGTTTTTTCTTCACAAGATAATTCTCTCACAAAGCATGGTCAAATGAAGATTTCTTCTCGAAAAGTTCATAAATGTCACAAACTATTGTAATTCTGAAAACTTAAGAACAGTTTTGTTTTCAGAAGCGACTAGCTCTTCCAAAATGCACTTCTCTCTCCCTAATCACCGAAAAAGAACTTCCTCGAATTCCGAGAATTAATAGATACTTTAGATCTTTTTGGGTAATTTGAGAATTAGCGTGGCGCGAGAATAACTCATTCATGGGTAGTTAACGACAGGATCCCTGTGCTTAATATGCGAGTCATAAGTCGCGAAAGTTCTTGTGTCTCGCAAAGCACAAGGGGCGGTCAACGAAAGGTTGCTTCGAGAAGAAAGAAGAAAGACTTGATGGGGAATAAGTTCACTGAGAGAAGGAGGAAATAGGGACAGAAATAAAAAAGTAAAAAAGCATAAGAATAAGGATGAAGAAGGATGAATAAGGAGGAAGAAAAGAAGGGGTTGGATTCAGGAAGAACTCTCGTGAGTCTCGGAAGGGGTCGCGTTCGTGGTTGATCTTGAAGATTGAGGAAAGGGTGGAAAAGAGGAAGGGAAGCGATCCTAGAAGAAAAAGAAATAGCAGGGGGAAGAATATGCGGCTGCAAGAAAGAACCGTCCAATATTTCAACGCGGGACGATCGCGAGCGACCGAGTAGCGACCACTTGAAATATCTTGTCGCCAAGGGAAAAGTTTGAGACTCGGCAACTGAAACATGCTGACGTAACCCGCGAAGATGGCGGAGACAAGCTCGCGCCACCCGTTTCTCTCCTGGTCTTCTAGCTACGATTCGGCAGCTTCTTTTGCTCCTGTCATACTCTCTGAATTTCGTTTCTTACTTTCTTATTTTCTTATTTCTTTTCTTTTATACTTTTTCTATTTTCTTACTCTCATCCCTTGAGTTCCTAGCTCCGATCGTCCTAATGTTACGCGACCTGTTTTTAGTAGTAGTGGCCGGTTATGGCCCGCCTTATCTCGATTTAACCCTCATTTCCAACAACCATTCCCCAGATCGCTTATCGCCCGAGATATAGATTTTAGAGGCAATTCGAAGTTTTGGATTCATGTTTCATGATTTTGGATGGTTTATTCTCGATGTCGAATGTGACATTTCTTTGATTCTAAGGTTTTTTCTGCCTGGGGTTCTTTGTACATAATATAAAACCATAACGTTGAGAAGGAGTTTCCCCAAAGATTGAATTTATCGTATGAATTGTATCTTGTATTTTATACACATTTTCTCTTGCATAAATTAGAAATCAGATTGAAAGACAATTTCTATATTTACATTTTACAAATTGAATTCGTCTTATGTATATTATTTTACGTTTTATTGTTTTATTAAAATTCATATATCGTCTGTTATGTTAAGATATTCCTTCAAATTCAATAGATAAGTCAAATTTTGGGACAAAATCCAGAAAAAGTTATCCAGCAATGGAAAATCGATATTACAAAATATGAAATTTAATATTATTTCAATTGAAGCCGATACTCAAAGCTTGATCGAAGCTTGAATAAATAAAGTTTAGGAGTGAGTTTCTGAACGGGAGGATCGTTATTTTTATGAAAATAAGAAAATCACGTAGCATAATTTTATTAAAAGTAGTATACTTCCTCGAAGGTCCAGTTTCGGGATAAAGACTGGCAATTTTATGAAGGAAAACGAGATGTCGGGTTGGACCGTTGGGGGTTGAAGCGAAACTGAGCTCTTTTCCTATCAGGGTGCGCGCCGCTGGCGCCGGAGTGGCGCGTCGCGGCGCCACGTGGCCACCCCCACCTTCGAAATAATACTATCTCTCTCAACACGAGTTCAAGTCGATGTGTGGCCTGCACTTGCTTGCAAAAGACACACATGTACGATGTACGTTCTACGTTCTACGCTCTACGCGTGTTCATACCACCAAACCTTTCACTCCCATCCCAAATCTCGAACTCACCCTTTGACCCCTTGGCCATCGCCTATCTCGCTATCTCAGACTTGAATTGCCGCGTATCTTTAAGTACGATACCACGTACTATAGTATGAACTTGGAAGGGTGAAATCGTTCGGCTACGCTTGCAATGCATCGTCGTTCGTTAGGCACTTTATGAACCAAGAAAATTCTACTCATTTGTCTTCCAGTTTTGCCAATTGCCATTTTTCAATCTTTATTAAGCGGAGAATCAATTTATTATTATTGAGAAATTTCTTCGATCAGATAAAGCACTTCTTTATTAATTTTCTTCCTGCATATTTAAAGTTTCCATGGAAAGCTTAATATTGGGATACATACACTGAAAAAAAATATTTGTGCAACAAAAATTGTTTTGTTGACTGAATAAAATTTTTGTTGGTTCAATAAAATGTTTTGTTGGTTTAACAAAACTTAATGCTATACCAACAAAAATTTGGCTGAGCCAACAAAAAAATTTTGTTGCACAAATACCAACAAAATTGTTTTGTTGTCCGGACCAAACCTTTTTTTCAGTGTATACCCTACCGGTCAGAATTGTGAGTTCACATGTTGTTTTGCGATGATCGTTTAAGTTCTCTTAAATTTAACTACATCAAAGATTGCATTTTTTACTTTTAAGGAAGTTAAATGCTATTTAAATTCTGCTTACAATGTGCCTAGGATGAAGTCACTTTCTCAATTTTTCAAGAAGATATTATAAAAAAATATCAATAACTTTCGAAATAATGAACATTTTTTTTATTTCTTGGGCTCATTTGAAAGGTAAATTTTATAGAATCTGACAAACTTATTAGTGTAATTGTATTATTATTATTATGCATTGTTCGAAGACTTAAAGTTGGTGCGAAAAAGTTGGACATATGTGAATATATTTCCTGTTGAGCAAATATATTAAAATAAATTTACATTCACTTGATTTTTATTATTATTTTCCTACTGATCAGTTGATATTGTACTTTCCACGCATATGAAATTCAAATTTAAGCCTTTGTACAATGCAGTAAAATAATTGTACAATTATTTTAATAAGTCTATCAGATTCTATAGTTTACTTTTAAAATGAGCCCAATAAATTTAAATAATTGAAGGTTTTTTTTTTTCTTAAAAAATTGATAAAGTGACTTCGTCCTGTAATCTTTGATGTAATTAAATTTAAGAGCACTTAAACGATCATCGAAAAACAGACGAACTAACAATTCTGACCGGTAGTGTAATTTTTTGCAAAATTCAGGGTTATTTTATCAAAAATTTGTGGTTGATATCATGAATGCAAAATTGCGGAAAGATCTAAAGTGTGAGCATAAGTGGTTGGTTGGCTGGCAAAACGCACGTGGGACAGATAAATATGGGTGACGTTGCACGTGCCAAGAATGTACGGGCGTGGGCGAGATCGTAATTTCGAGCGGTACCAATTTTTTAAAATGAATCGCAACCAAAAGCCAGTACAATAAATATCGCCCATTTTCACGTTACATGGCACATTTTCAAACGTAACTCAACGTTAATTCAATTGTCATCGGATTTTTACTCCTGTCGACTCAAAACACACCGAGAGTTGAAAGCGGTTTGACATACTGGTTTTATACTGCGTTCACCGAGTAATTTTTAACTAAACTTGATACCTTTTTCTCGATTCTCTGCTACTAAAAATAGTTATTAAATCTCTAGGATCCATTTCAGTTTTTTATTATAAAAACGTTTTCAAAGTACATACACAGAAAAAACTAAGTGTAATATTTACCCCGATTTCAGGGTAAATATTACCTGCAACAAAAATTACCTTCAGATGGGTAAATACTACCCTGAACATAGGGAACGGTTACCATGTCAACTTATTGTACCTTCTCTTGTTTCAATGCGAAAAAATTAAATTTTATCCACTTGAAAATTACCCGCAACAAATTTTATCTTCTGTTTTTTCTGTGTATCTGAATAAATAAATATATTACTTTTGAGTTGCAACTATAAGAATACAAAAATAAACTCTTGTATTCAGGCTATTTACTCGAAGCCATCGTAATATTATTTTAATACTCAACCTTTTACATTTTAAAACAAAGCGATAAAACGGTGATACGTTGAGCAGTTTTATTATTATTTCAAACAAAATCCTGGCCATATAAAGCAGAAATCCGTTCCTCGAGTGATGTAGGAAGATTCAACATATATTTTACGAAATAAGTAGTGCGTTCACGATTACAAGGTATAGTAATTCACCTCTTCGTGCGAAAATAATGGTCGTTTTAAATGAAAACATTGCTTCGATAAACGGATGCTTTTTTAATGAATCTTCAGAGGGATGCATACATATTTCCATGCTATTTTACTAAAGGCACACGGAGAATCATAAACTCGAAAACGAATATTTTTTAGTGTTATATTTTCACATTATCGTTTTCATGTATGACAATTAACATCCAGTGTTACTTCTAGTATAGGTTTTTCCAGTAGATGTTTCCCCACATCAGTTTTTTAAGGCTTTAATTTAAACTAAAAACATGATTATAAGGGTCTATGCAGATTGGTTAATTAATAATTAAAATTATTAATTTCCCTTTCTTCAAATTGAAATAAATTAATGTAATTCGATTCTAGACTCATAAATCTTATAATGATGGAAGTTTATAAATAGATACATTTTTAACCACTCCTTTTTTTTGTCACTTAAGTCATTTATGCGTTGGACTTTTCGCGCAACTCCAAAGTCCCAACTGTACCTGACGTGCATTCGAGTCTCATGTCTCCGTACCAGTTTACCTTCACCTTTAGTTGGCACTTTAGATCAGGATGTAAAACAGTAATCGCAATCGCTCCTTAGCCGCGTTTCTGCCTTACCTGTTACATTAATCATTGGTAATAAAGACGTGTTTACTGCCACTATATATGCCACTGTATAAAAATAAATGTACATTAAAAATTAAAACCGATTTCAATTTCCAAACCACAATTGCTTGATGCCCATTTAGCCCCTTTCTCAGGTTGCAATAAAATGCGCCGTTCGCATGTGGGAGCAAAAGCTCTGTCGTAGTAGTCTTGAGAAATCGTAAACCACTCGATTCGATCGACACTTTCACCTCTCGTTTATTATCATTATTAATTATCGAGTGCAGTAAATATATACGCGCATACTGCTTACTTGAGTGAAGCGACATTAATTTGCATAATCGACTAGTATTTCGTCCTACAATCAAACCATTCTTTTCCGCATTATTATTACCTCGAAAAAGTGTTCAACTCTTTCTGAAATTCTCACTTGCATCTTTTCATAATATAAAACAAAGCACATGAATTTTACTCTGAACTCATACTACTATAACGTAAAAAAAAAACATTCAATGATTCATAATTAATAAGCAAACTGGCTTAAGTATTGAATGATGATACTTTCTGGATAATAGGTGCGTCAATAAATGCTTAAGTAAGCTTCTTCATTGACGAATTAAGAGGAAAATAAACCTGATGATATCTAATGATCATAACTTTTCTCACCACACATTTTTATTTATGTAATGAATTTTTATATTTCGTAGTTGATATCTTAAAATAAATAAATCTGAGAATAAGGTTGAGAGGAACATAACTTTTTTTTTTTGCACTTATAGAATTTATGTGAATTCCACCTAAGCACAATTACTTGTATAACCATAAATTACGCGTATTCTAAATTAAACTATAAAATAAAGCATATCCAATTCATGCGAATTCCAAAACACGTTCAATTACTTTTAACTGTTATATCTTTTTAGCTCATATTGATCCATAAAGTAAGTGTAATTAATAAACACGCTTTTTCCATCGCAATAAATAATTGCGCCCTCTTTCTTGCTTTTTTTTTTTGACTCTATATATCGAGTCTGACAACGAAATTTGCTGATTCCGTTCGGATGTGCCGTAAATTTCGCTTTACTTTTTCCCCAAATTTCTTTTATTTATTTTTTTTTTTATTCTATCTTTACTGCTGCACTTCTATATGGTTACGAGCCGCCTATAGATCTGACTGGAATGTAGAGTAGCGCGAAGAATGGAGCACAGCTGAATTTCGGACAGCACTTCGGCCACTACACCAATCCAGGACCACTTCACGATCCATTCTCACTTCCCTAGGGATGAAAGATCGCACGTCGATGCTAAAACGCACCCCCTGGCCCTACTAATGGATCTGAGTTCTGATTTCATTTTTTACCTCCTTCCACTCTCCAGTCCGAAATTTCTGTTCTCAACCATGAGAATAATTGCAAACTCAAAAGCGTGCTAATAATTTTTATTTTAAAAAAAATAGAGAATATGAATTTTTCTTTCCGGTTCTGTTTCAGAATTCTAGTTATTTTCTAGCGTTTTGCCCAATCAGCCTACAAACATATATAATCAGCCAATTTATTCAGATAACTCAGACAATAGTAGTGAAAAAAGTCCCACTTTTTAAGTCTCCTGATATCCTAAAAATTCTTTAAAATCCTTTAAATCTTCCATAAATCTTTTAAAGGTACTTGAAATTTCTTAAAATGACGAAGTAACCTTGAAATCCTTTCAATTTATTATTGCAAGCGTAAAGTTGCGGAAAATAAATTGCTCTTATGGTAAAGTATCACATGCCCTTAAATAAAGTAACCGTACTTCCGAGGGATTACCTTTATTTTTTATTATTTTATTTAGTTACCCATTGCATCGGGACGACTGAAAATTCCCAAAAAATAAAATTCCCGACAATGTAAAATTTCCGAATAAATAATTACCGAAAAATAAAAATCCCGACATTATAAAATTGCCGACAATATAAAATTCCCGATCGAAAATTGTCGACAATATAAAATTCAAGACACTGTAAAATTTCCGAGACTAGAAAATTCCCGAC
>JAUESH010000024.1:11557882-11568406 GCA_032275165.1 Synergus magnus
AGATCTTTTCGGGAATTTTCCACTGTCGGGAATTTTCTAGTGTCGGAAATTTTACAGTTTCGGGAATTTTATATTGTTGACAATTTTCGATCGGTAATTTTCCAGTGTCGAGAATTTTTAATTTCGGGAATTTTATAATGTCGGGATTTTTAGTATTCGGTAATTATTTATTCGTGAATTTTATTTTTCGGGAATTTTCAGTGGTCCCATTGCATCTTCGGGAAATTTACATGGGCAAAAGACCATCAGCGTAGGCGTTTTAAATATTTCGAAATCGCTTGAAATTCCTAAAATCCCTTGAAATTCCTTAAAATCAAATAAAATCCCTTGAATTTCTTTAAATTGCTTTAAATCTTCTGTAAATCTCTTAAAAGCTTGAAAATTATTGTTGAAATTTCTTAAAGTAATTTTAAATCTTTTAAAATCCCGGAATTTCTGCTGGTTCACAATAAATTTCTAATGCCTAAAGTTTTCACAACCAAAGTTTTTTCCTGGCTCGGAAAAAAATCTCACTTAAGAAAAATTTAGCCCGGGTGTTCATTCCTACTTCGTGTCGATCGTAGGGCATAATGTCATTCTGGTCAGACCGTTAAACCGCACTTAAAACAGCTTTCTCAAGTCCTTCCTTCGGCAGAGTCGACGTGTAATGCTCTGAACAAAGTAACGCAACTCATATCCCTCTATTTTACCCTATTTTACTCTTTTTATTTCCCTCCTCGCTCCTCAACCATCAAACCTTTTCTCCTTTTCCTCCGTTCGATGGAGACATTTAAAGTCGGAATGAGAATTGTTAGAGACGAAGAAAAGGAAAGGAGAGGAAAATGAAACATGAAGAAAAAAGAGGGTCGTCAGAGCTTTCAAACTATGACACGCAGAAACGCCATGACGTCATGTGTCAATGGTGGTTTCAATGACTGACAAACGACGTCGTTAGCTACCGTAGAACGCTCTTCTGATTGTCATTGAGAAATCTATATTCTCTTCACCGATTTTAGATCTTCATTGCATCTCATTTCTCTATATATTCTATCAAGTGACAGGCAAAAGCTACCGTCTTGTCAAACGCAATTGGCATTCTATTAGTTCAGAGGTGACACATCATAGCGCGCGAATGTTGTTAGATTTGAATTAATGACATATGCAGAAACATTCCTGATTCTGAGTCATTTATGGAAATATATGAGGGCATATCTTTATTTCCTTTTTGATAGAATTTAGATTTGTATATTTTTTTTTCTTAAGAGAAGAAAGTGTATTCAATGTTTGATGATGTCTCTGTCTGACCGATTGGGATTTTTTCACGTGAATCGTGTCTGACTTTGATGGGAATTTCCACTTGAGCCTTCAAATCTTCCCGATTAATCTTTTTTTGCACTCGATGCCTGCCTTCGTGTACAGAGGTGTATAGAGCCAATGTATTAAAATTTTCTACTAAAATCAATTTATAGATTGTAAAAAATAAGGGGCTGACTCTGGACTATAAAATAAAAAAAAAGGAGGATGGAAAATGCGTAAAAGTTAATTGGCCAACCACTGGTAAGCTGCCAAAGGGTTTGGAGGCCGATGATTGGTCGAAAGTTAAGCGTCGTGCATGTATAAAACTGGCACTCCGCTTTCGATAAACTTCTAGGGCTTCGATCCTGGTAAATATTACCAGTTCGGCGACGCTTTTTCTTTCCTGTCTCCGGGAATTTTCATCCTCATAAACAAAGTAATGACGCCAACGCGCGAAACCCAATTTCCAGACTCGCGTTTTATAGAGAATGCAGTTAGAATGTAGTTGACCAACCCATAAATCTCAAAATCTATAATTTCCAAAGCTTCCTGAATCTGCGGCGAACTTCAACTTTGGCTAAACAATTGCACCGATCGCCTTGTCTCTCTCTCTTTTTTTTTTTTTTCTTGAATTTTCTGCAGTTTATCGTCCTTCGAATCTGAAAACGAGTTCGAAAACTTTTCAATATCGTGATTGAAAATTTTCAATTTTAAATTTGGAATTTCTTTGGCCATCCGTTGGCTCGAGAATGCACTGCACTATTATCACTGCATTGTTACGTCTTAATTTAACTACCTTAAATTGAAATAAAAAGAGAGAAGACTTTAGTTTAATGAATTTCAACTTTATTAGAGGATGGAAGAGCTCAATATTTAAATCATTTTCGAAGTTATTATTGGGATGAAGTTACTTATCCACTCGTGCTTGATTTCAAATTGTTTATTCATTTGTTTATTTTGTGATTTGTTTATTCAAGTGGCTTGATTCCTAATCTTTCAAGAGGAAGTGATTGTCATTAATAAAGGGGGGGTTTCGATAAGGCCCTTTATCGGCCCCCCCTGAATCATATTTTTTAAAGTTTATTATCGAGATCACTCTTATTTTTTTTATAATGTGAAAAATATAAGGCTTCCAAAAATACATATACTTTTTGTGTTACTTGATATGACCCTTATGAAAAAAAGTGCTAAACTTAGCTTGTTTTGCAAAAATAAATTAATACTTAATTAAAAAAATTACTTCATTCGACCAATGAACTGTTTTATTGAAATAAGAGTACGAACTCTAGTAAATGAACGAGACGAGAATTCTCGATCGATTTTTTTAATGTGGATTCTTGATCTACTTAATGGTTTGAACACATCTAGATATGTTTGGGACAAGTCTCGTTTATGTTTCGTATGTGCTCGTTATGCATCACTATTTTTTTTCTCAGTGCGCAATTTTTGTACTTTTTGCGATCTTTATGTAGTTATTTCTTATAGAGCGCAACCGAGTTTAGCGTTTTTTTTTTCATAAGGGTCCTATCGAGTAACAAGAAAAGTACATGTATTTTTGGAAGCCTTATATTTTTCACACTATAGAAAAAATAAAAATATAAATAAACTTTAAAAAATATGATTCAGGGGGGGGGATAAAGAGCCTTATCGAAACCCCTCCTTTAAATCTTCATCTCTCTATATCTACAATAATAAATTTCGTACTTTACATAATTTTTAGGAAAATATTATTACTTAATTATTATTTACATTTTACTGAATATCGCAGTGTATAAGTAACTGGAAAACTGCATTTCCAGTTTTTAAATTAGATCACTGTACGTACTTTGTGTGTCGAAACCAGTTCTTGACTAACAGGTGGTTTGTTCTTTTTTCTTTCAGACGCTCGGAGGTTCGGGGAGTTTTTCGAGGAGCGGTTTGTGATAAGATATAGACCTAACCATGCCAGGACACGACGAAATACGTACTTCACCGGTTTACATTAGTGCAATTATGGTGCAAAACGACACGGGAGTGTGTGTATATTAAATGTACTCTAGGGTTCTTTGTAAGGTGCTCAAAAATGCCGTAGGGAAGGGTCGAATTATACTGCAGAATTGTGTTCCGGATTCAAGGTTTCGATACCAGCTGTTTGTTCTCAAAAATCAATTATTTTTTGACATATATTTATTTTCATAAATTTTATTTATTAATACTGAGGAGAATGAGTACGCGCGATTTTTATCAGTCGTTTATTTATCGAAATTTTGATAAGACAATTGTTTATACAGACCTATTTTCACAAGATTAAAAAAGTTTGAAACAATATATTTTTTTTAAGTTATTGAGGTAGTCCTCGCGCTGATGACAAAGAAGTTGTTTTTATTGTTCCAATAAAAATTATAAATATAAAATTACGAGAACTTAAACGACTGATAAAAAACGAACTTATTCATATTCGCAGACAATCCTGAACAACAGAATATAATGCTTGCTTTAATTTCTTTTGGACGTTGTAAATAGTTTGAAGAAAAAAATGTTATTCCATAATTATGATTCTAATCATTTTCTATGTAACATTGAGAATTTTATATTTATCTTTTAAGTTTTCAAATTTGCTTTGAAGATCAATCACGTACTTTAATTGTTCAATTACGTACTTCTGATGATTTTAAATTCCACAGCATGAAATTTATTATATTTTAAAACGTCATAAAACTTTTTATTTTATATTATATTTTTATTAAACAAACTATATTAAAACTATTGTTTTTAATATCTTGATGCCGGCATCGATTCCTCGAATTGAAAATGTCGACTACGTTTCGAATTGTTAAAGCCGATTATGGTAGAGACAATGTAACTTTTTTCTTATTTTAGAATGTACGGGTATGATTCAAGTCAATTTTTAAAGTAAGGCGGTCGAACCTATATTATTATAAGAACAGCGTTAGTCTTAAAAGAAAAAAAAAACAGACGTACTCACCTCGAGACAAAATGACGAATATACTGCTAAGATTTCGAAAAGGACAATTTAAAAAAAAATAATAGAAAAATGGCAGTGATAGATGTACGTGTACATTTATCGAAATAACGCAGTGTGCTCGCTAATTTTTTCACCCGAAGAATACAACGATCTCTGTTGTCTAGAGACAAACCTCATAGAGCTGTAAGGAGCACATTATACATACTATATATATAAATGAAAGAAAATGTTATAAAATATTATATAAATAGATATACACATATATATTATATATACATACCACAAGGATTATAAAAGAAAGCTAAACGCGATAGCGATATACTATATGTGTATATATAAATATAAAACAGAACTACGAGCGTATAAATATTATATATAAAAATATATATAATATACATACAAGAATTATATTGAATATATAGTAGGGAATAAATATTATGCGTTCGTTAGTGCTGTACGTATATTACTATTATTATTAATATTATGAAATATGTATATGTTTAGGATACATTTAAAGAAGGACACTTAGGTGTAAGAAGGGCGACATTAGCTAAAAAATGCGAGTATAATATGATAAATTGTTCAAGAGTCCTTATATAGTTAGATATCGATTGCCATAGCGAGTCGATCGATACTGCTTCCATCCACAAGAAAGGAAATAAGAAAAAGGAGTTTGATTAATAATTAATTAATAAGTGTTAATTATTTATTAATCTTCGATAATTTCCGCAAATGTTGTGAGAAGGAAAACAATATTTAATATAATAACTCTCGTTAAGTCGAGGTAATACCAGACCTTAGGTACGCCTTTCTAAAAGGGAATATTTAAGTTTGGAATCTGAAAACGTAAGCGACGCTAGAAATCCGTGCTACAAAATTATTTTTCAATTTCTCTAATCTTAATATTTTGTTCAATAAATTTTTTTTTTTTTTTTTAAGAAAGTAGGTAGTTATTTTGATAAGATATTTTTATTGTGCCTTTTTTTCAAGCGTCAGCCTGCGATTTTCGTTTTCTTAGTCCAATTGCCAGAGTAATGTCAATCTAGAACGATATTTAGCTATGCACAATTGAATTATGCTCAGTGAAGGGTGTACGCATGTTCGATTATTTAGTACTTGATTGAGAAAACTGCGATCCATTGTTACCATCCATGCAATTCTTAAGGACTTTACCTAAAATTATTTTCACTTATCTTTTTTGCTAATTTTTTGTACGTCTCTGTATTAAAAAGTCGAATTTTGCTTTTGAAAATTAAGTTCTAGCTCGCGTTGCTAATGCGATCGTGCGTTTACACCGTAGAGTGAAATGAGGTCAATTTTATCGACAAATACGATTAAGCCTACGTAGAGTAACATGTTTAATAATCGATAGCAGACCGCAAACGCGATCGGTTTGCGTATTAAAGGATAATTATTAATGCGCAGGTAATCAACGAGGAGAAATGGAGATAAAAGGAAAAAAGCAGCAGAAAGAGGAGCAAGTCGAGTATTTCTTTTTTTCAAAGAAAATTGTGATTAAGTGTGTTCGTAGTTTAATTAAAGTGTCTCTCTTTAGGAGGAAAATTACTATCAAAGATGTGCTTTTGGCTTTCATCAAAGCTTCCAAAATCACACATTGAGAGATACTTAGCTTAATGAGAATTTATTATCGAAGTGGTAGCATTCTTTCGCTCAAATACACTTTGCTAAGAGAAGCCTCTGTGCCCTAAGCTTGAAACGAGCTTTAATTAGAAAAGTAGTTTCAGCTCAGAAAAAATTGAAAATGATTTAGCCTTCTTTAATTGCATTTTTTGGATCTCTTACGATGGACTAGTTTTGAATTTTAAATTATTGAAAATAGTTTCGCCTTCTGAACTCCGTCCACGTAATTCATAGAGTCTTCATTTTCTAGATTCTTCTGGATCATTTTTATAATTTAAATTCGTTTTGCTCAGCTGTGAACAAAATAATTCTCAATCTTTACAGACAACAGACTCGACATAATTTGGCTCTTTCTTTTCTCTAGTTTTGAAATTAGTTTGATTATAGATGAGTGAAGCGGTACTGCTGCGATTTCAAATTAGACATTTTCCCTTCCCGATCAGAAGGTAAAAAGTATGGAAGGGAAAGATTAGCTAAACTTATACACGACGTAATTGTGCGTTTAGATCAAGGATTTGTAATTATTAGGGTCCTTAATTTTTAGCTGTATAGTGTATTATTTTTTCAGAAAGTGCGCCTAAATATATTATGTATAGCATTACACGTGAGATGACATGTGCACACGAGTCCCTTGGCACGTGATTATATTATAATACACGTACACATACACTTACACTCATGGAAAATAAATACAGGCGCTCGTACAAGTGTTTTGGGACGTGTAAGAAATAGATATTATTTGAAAACTTGAGTTATATATTCAACGTCAGCACTATTTAATATATGATTCAAGCTTATAATAAACGGGTTGTATAATACGAAATGTGTTTTATTTCCAAATACAGTATTTGTGGAATTTTTATGGAAACTACTATGAAATTCTTTAAAAATTGAACGGAAACTTAAAACAATTCTCCAAACACGGAAAAAACGAAAATTTTGGTAAATATTCAAACTAAAAGTTTCATAAAAATTGCACAGAAGTTCCACCTGTTTAAGGGATCATTCTGGTCCATGCGCTAAAAAAAAAGATTATTTTTGTGAATTTTTCTAGAGGTTACTATTATAGTTATTGATATAAAAGTTATTGGGCTTAATAAACACAGTCTCGAAGTACAAAAAAACATTTTTTTTTTATTATTTAAAAATTTTTTTTATACAAAAATGGCTGACAAACGTAACTCCTCAAAAAAAGGTACGCTGTTGGCGTGGGTAATAATTTATAAAATTATTTAAGTTTATAATTTATCTGAAAAAAAAGTTAAATGGTTTTAGATTCAGTATGACAGTGGCTATCGGGTGACATGTGGAAATTAATTTTTTTCGAAAAATAACAAAATGGCGGCAAATTTTCGGAAAAAAACGTGTTTTTTCACTATTTTTTGCAAACAAAAATAGTAAAAATTAATATTTTAACACGATTATAGGTCACCCCACAAATATTCATGTGTAGAATATGTGGTTTAAATTTTAGAAGGATCGATTCAGTGGTTTCAGAGAAATCACACACGCCGATTTTTAAAAAATTTTTAAATTTTAAATATTTAATTTAAATTTTTTTAAATTAAAAAAAAATTTTGTTGTACTTCGAGACTGTATCCCAATAACTTTTATATCACTACATTCAATAATAAACTCTAAAAAAATTCACAAAAATAATAAGCGCATGGACCAGAATGACCCCTTAATGGAAACAACAATTTAAAATAAAAAAAGGTGCTTTTTGGTCTTCACAGAAGAAAATTACGACTAATAGAAATTTCAGGACAGAATGAATTTGATTTTTGTGATTATGTTTAAGTGAGGACGGCTTAATTCAGGCGCGAAATTTGAATTGCAAAATTGTCTTTTCACTTAAATGAAGACATTTTAAAAATTTGGAATGCAAATTTCTATTCAAAGTAAATTCAGAGTCGGCTAGGATATCTGGAAACGATTCATGAATGCATAAAAAAGAGATGGCAACAAAAATTTTCGGAGATATCTATAGAAAGAGAGTATAAGGTAAAGTATACATGTTACAAAGTACGTAGATGTCGGATGAAGGGTCATTAGTCAATGTCGAATGGAAGAATAGTATATTGTGGCCCAAGATGAGGGCCAACAATAGCAGGACACATCGAATGTTACCGAGAGCGGACTGAAGGGGGATAGTAAAGACAGGAAAGAGCATCTTTGAAATGGACCTAAGTGCGAGGGTTAAGGTCCTAACTTTATCATCATTTTTCCATTTCTTTCCTATTTTGTCTGGCGAATTATCAAAGATAATCCACTTTTTTATAACCCAGGAATATTATGTAATTTTAAGTGCTAGCGTTCTTCGGTCATAGAAGATATTTTCTGATTTCATCTGCAGATATTATTTTTGAATATTTTACTTCCTCAAAGAGGAAGCTTTGTAGTCGTTACATTTTACATTATTTTTAAAACGCTTTAATTAAACTTTCCTATATCTCAAAACATTACCAAGGATTTTTCAAAATATTGAATTTTACAATTTTTATGTACTTTGATAATTTTTGAAAAAGTTATTTTTCAACTATAACTTTTTAAAATATAATTCAAAGCTGTTGTAAGATTAATACATTTCAGTGAAAAATAAGAAAGTTATGGTTATTTATTAGGGTTATTACAACTTCACAGCTAGTTTGCTTTAGCTAGTATCTTTTTTGACAAAAAATCTTTTCATACCTACATTAAATAAAACACATTTGCTTTTTAAACTTAACAATATAAAAACAATTTTAAACAGGCTTGAGATTAGCTATACTCTTTAGCAAGATTTATAATTATAAATTATAATTTATAATTATAAATCATTATAAATATTTTAGTCGTTTTCAGGTTTAAATTTTCATTTCAATTACAATATTTTATCCTTTATACTTCTAAAAAGTGAAGGCTCGTGAATATATAGATCAGGTGAATGTTTTGGTGGGAAATTCCATTCTGCTGGAGAAGCTTTGATCATATTAAACGTTGTAGTTTAGAATCGTAAAATTTGAATAGTTCAATTAGGAATTTACAATGAAAAATATTTCCACGTCCTGTATATCTGTATATATCAATGGCTGTGGCTAAATGAGACGAAAGTTGTGCGGTCGAGTTCCTTGAGGGGCTTAAAATGCAAATTTCTCTCTCTTCTCTCTTATCGAAAAGAACTTTTCAATATTTCTTACCGGCAAATTGGCATCTGGGAAAAGAGGAAGAATAAGAATAATAAGAAAAGAGGAAAGAAGAAAGAGAATAGAGAAAAGTAAAGAAAGAAAGCTAAGGGGTTAGTGAGGAGGTGAGGGAGAACGTCGAGAAGATTTCTTTCGATTTAATTAGGGTAGCAAGGGCACGGGGTGTGACGTGTGTGTGCCATGGCAATATGGCGTTGCGTTCATGGAAATTCTTAATTAAATTCTCGCCGCTTTCTCACCGCCACTAATGCTATGAAAGTGGAACTCCATCGGAGTTTTTTCATTCGCCAGACCAGAGTTAACCAGATATATTTCCCGCACCCCGTCTCCTCTTAGTTGTCACCCGAGTTGCAACTTCGAATTGCCTCAATTCTACCCCCCTCCCCTCACAACACCCACTGCACTGTAAACCATCCTCTATTTTTAACTTTCTTTACATTTTCTCTTTCTGCTCTATGCCTATTTTGTTAGGTGTAAAAATTACATTATTTTTTAGGAGCCGTTTAAGTGTTATGCAACGCCTATGGAGGTGAGGGGGTGTCATTCTTAGTGTTACGCTTAAGGGTATATAAGACTTGATGGGAGAGAGGGTTCAGTAAAAGCTTATTAAGATGTCTCGAGTAGGAGTTGGGGAGGAATTTTTTCTAAAAAATAATTTTGTTGATCGGTTTATTAAAAATAAATCTAATCTGCGTAATTTCTTCTTGCAGCAAGGTATGGTCTCTTCCAACTTTTTATTTTTTTTTTATACTCCTAGGTCCATGTCGCATGACAAAATTTAGTTGTGTACTTAAAAAAATGTTCATTTCTATCCCCTCTTCTCTCCCCCCACCCGAATAATTTATTTTGGATATCCTCACTCAGAAAAATATCCCGGAGTCATTGATTAACGGTCTTTAAAAACCCGAAATGTTCTTAAAAAAAGATGGAAAACATTTTATTGTTATTCATAATTTGAATCGACTTGGAATTAAATGAAATAGAATAATGAATTAAATATTTATTAACAGGCTCGGATTGGTAATGTGGGAAATCAGGAAAAATCCCGGTGGGCCGGTTGTCTTGTGGGTCAGTGTGGGCCAGTACGATGAAAAAAAGTTAAGGAAAATTTGGAAGTAATTAAAAAAATTTAATCTGAACATACAAAAACAATTAATACTTATACAGGGTGGCCACATGTCAGGGAAGTCAAGGAAATATCAGGGAAAAAAAAATTTGTCAGAGAAATCAGGGAAATGCGAGTAGCTGACAGGGAAAATAGAAATTGACAATTATGCTAACTACGTTATTTTTTTCGTATTACATACATAGTTCTTATAGTTTATTTAACAGATTTTAGAAGCTTTTGAAAGATTTCGAATGATTATAAAGAATTTCCAGTCATTCTTTGAGATTCTCTGGATTTCTAATGATTCCAAGAGATGTTAATTAATTTTAAGGGATTTTAAGAGGTTTCTT
>JAUESH010000024.1:11570098-11584188 GCA_032275165.1 Synergus magnus
ATTTATTATCTTCATATTTTTTCAATTAAATATAATGACTTAAATGTGAAGGAACATTTCTTATAAATAAATTTCTTTTAAATAAATTTCATAAATAGTTAATAAGTGATTTAGGTCAAGAACGGAAATGATTTAATTGAAATTTTAATTTCAGAAAATTATTTATTTAACATTTTCTGAAGTACCGACAGTTTTCCGAATTTCTGCCGTCCCGGATGGTTCCGAAGGAGGTGCGGAACATGGAAGCAGGGTGGAACAGGGTGGAACAGGGAGCCCAGGGAGCGCAGGATCAAGGGATGATGGTCGTCGGGATGCCAGTCGACAGGAGTTTAGTCGGTGTCGGCGTTCCGAAACGCAATCACGTGTCCGAGGATCCCAAGGGGATGAAGTTTAAGATGGCAAGAGACATGTACATTTGATAGGCCGGTGCCATTGTCGACGATTTAAATTTGAAATGACAGATCCGAGGGGTTTCTTCGTGATGAAAAAATAGATTTAGAAATCGCTTTATCGGCCTCATAAGCGCAAAGCGATAAGGGCTGTGCACTTCGTTTCCGTTTTCCAACACTCTTTTCGAAGAGGATCCGCTCGACTTTCCGATGCATCAATTCCTTCACAAATGATAAGGCAACTCACTCGTAAGTCTCAAATTTTACAAGAACATAAAAAGAAAATGAAAATATGGTCAAAATATTTTGCACTGAATAAATTGTAGAAATCTATGCTAAATTAATTTTTTTTTTAATTTTTTACTTTATTTAAAAAATTTTTTTAATATTATGATAATAGTTTTGCGAGGATCATCAAATTTCCAATTTAACTTTCACGTTTATAGAAGCCATTAAACTGTTCTGTTTCTGCATCCATAAAAGTAAAATTATATTTTTAATGATTAATGTAAAAACTGCATTTTCAAACATAAAAAGAGCGTCTTCTCCTTAAATAGCAGGTATATTTTATGCTTTTATTAAAATTGTTTTTTTTATACGCAAGTGTCGCTTATTACAATCTAATCTGAATTTTGCGCTAGAATAGTATGAACCGCCATCTTTTCTACCTAGGCTTTATGACCATAATAACCATAACGTTTCGTATAATCGTTAAAAGCACTTTCTTTTATTATGCAGAAAATTTTGTAGCTTTTAATTAACATTTTGAAAATTACTTTTGTAAAGATGTTTAATAGAGTTTATTTTTTTATATGGATATGTGTTATAGATGATTTTAAAATACATTATTGCAATGAAAAGTGTATTTTCCTAATAGGGTTGTTTACGAAAATGAGATAATAGATATATCATTTGTGTTTACTGTCAAATGTTTATTGTCTCTGAGGTTTGTAATCTTGTGGGAGATATAATCCCGCTGGAAGACAAGAGGTAGGCAGTTCGGATTAATTAATGGATTCCCGAGAGAACCATTTCCCACCCAGAAGTCACTATCCATAGTTGACTTACCACCGATATTACATTATTATTCCTATGCTCTCTGTTTGAATAATTACCGGTGCTTTGTGATGCCACTTGGATATATAAATAGGCACGGCTACATTTCCATATTATATAATTAGAATAAATTTCCAATCGTTGTAATGTTGTGGTTTTGAAATTAAAGAGTTACATTTATAAACCTTCAAAGTTGAAAATTAAACAATCTCAAAACGCTAAATAAAAGACATTTAATTCTTGAGTAAAATATCGTTCAATTTAGGCCATTGAAGTTTTAACGATTTTATTTTACAAGCATAAAAGTAACACACATCGTAAAACATTTTTATGGATCAGCTACTTTCAGAATTTGAGTCTATTTTATTTGGTTTTGTACAGAACATCGAACATCCTCAGTAATGAATCGATTGCGGCGAAGCTTGCGCGGATGACAAAATTTTGTGTATGGTTTTTCGCTAGAGTTATCGGTAAAATTTGTCTCCCTTTTGAAATCAAGCACTGGTCTGAAAAGATGAACATATGAACATAAGCGAACACAGACCCATGGTTCAAATATTAAACTAAAACAGCTAAATTAGAAAATAAATTGTTTCTTTAAGAAAAAGAAAAAAAATCGAAAAAAGAGATTATTTAAGTTTCTAGAAATATTTTCTCGAATCTCTTTTCTCAGATGGGGAACAAATTAGATTTCCTAGGCCTGGTTTTTCCACTTCGAAATTAACTTTCGAGCTTGACGTGGTTCAGGAGCTTAACCAATAAGCTACCAAGAATAGAGGCTTAAATATAAGCTGAAGCTTTAAGCTTCACATGAAACTGACCCTTAATACTAGTTTGTATACCAGTTTATGGATATTTATTTTCAACATCAATTTTAAGCTAAGATTTAAGAATCGATTTGTAATTTTTTTTTGTTTCTCGTAGCAGATAAAATAAAATATTTGAGGCTGATGTAGAATTTCCACTAAAGGAATACGAGATACGTCTGCAGTTTTTGAGGAAATATGAAATGAAAATCTTTTGGTAAAAGGCTGGAACGGAACAGGACGTGCGACCGGCTGGGTCGACACTATTGAGAATTTCACAATTTCCGTTCGAATCGAACGATTTCCGTCATCCTGCAAAACGTGTTCACACCTTGCAGTTTCTTGTGGACCCACGATCTTGCCACTGGCAGAATTTTTTATATGAAATAAATAATTGAAAAAATATTTATTGAAGAGGTCTTAATACTTTGCTAGCCCAGTGTTCCGCACATTAAGTAGAGAGCATATGGTTCGAATCCAGGCTTAGGTAGATTTTTTTCTCATTCTTCTAAAAAAAAGTCGATCTCTAATTTGAATTAATTGTCAAATTCAATTTCCCTTCAATTTCGTTGTCGTGAAGTTCTGGGTTCAATTTTCATACAGTAAAGTGAGAAATTTTAACAACGAGAATATCAAGTCAAGCTTTCTTTTATGTGTCTCTGTAATTGAAAATGAGTATTTTTCTCCATGTACCTGCACAATATCTAAAGAATTTTTCGCTCTCAACAACACTTTTCCTCAGGAAAATCGTGAAATGCTGTGGAGGAGGTGTATGAAAGAAAAATTTTCTTTAACACTGAATGCACGTCCACGAGTAAGATAAAAGTACATAATTTAATTTTATTTAAAATGATATATATGTTAAGCAATATAAAAATAAATAAATTATGAAAAATTCTACAAGTCAGAAGAATACAGTTTAAGAAATAGTGGATTTGAAATCATTCTTTTTATTTGACCTTATACAAGCATTTAACAATATCCAATACTAAATCTATAGAATAGCGGAAATTCTCACTTGGCTGAACTACTGATCAGTAGTACGAGTCTACATCTTGTCCGACTTTGTCTGAATCGTGATATTGAACGGATGAAATAACGGCAATTGAGCGAAACGTTGAAAAACTTATTTTTTTACATTCGAGATTCTGATTGGCCTGACATAGCGAGTGTTCGGCAAACACGGGGATCGTGGTCGATTCTGACGTTTCGATTACTGTCGAGTCCCTGGAGAACTATCAAGGACGAAATAACTTCTAAATAACTTCTATAACGTGTATTCAGAGGAGCCATTCGCTCGAGAATTCGACTTTATATCTTTTCACTTTAAATTTTTAAAAGATACGCGACTCATTCACATAAAATATGTTACAAACAGCATTATAAATCATTTAAGGTCTACATCATAATCTTATCTAATTAAATCATCATACACGCAACAAAATTAGCATTGGATCAAGAACATATTGCATTATCCGTATTTGAGATGAAATGTACTTGATTCAATGCTAATTTTTCTTTCAGTGTAGGAATTTCGACTGCTTGAAATTTTACCTTGAATCCTTGAAAGAATTCTTAGTGAAACTTCACTAAACGTAGCCCTGTATTTTGAAAATTGTTTTCTCATACGCTTTCATGATGGTTGCTTCAAGCTATTAGATATTGAGCGAGTAATATTGGTTATTACTTTTTTTATTATTCATTTTTTTTCTCGTAGGAGTAACGAAAGTCTTCGATTGGTTTTTCAGGCGGCAGCGAAGGAAGGAACGTCTCAAGCTAAAGAGTAGACGGTAGAGAGGCAGAAAATATGGGAAAGGGCGATAAGAGAGGTATCGCGCAGCGCAGCGACGGTAAGTGCAGCTTTTACTATTCCCTTATCCGAAGCAGTAA
The DNA here is from genome assembly GCA_032275165.1 of Synergus magnus. Classification (NCBI taxonomy): domain Eukaryota; kingdom Metazoa; phylum Arthropoda; class Insecta; order Hymenoptera; family Cynipidae; genus Synergus; species Synergus magnus. The sequence continues at coordinate 11,574,240 of JAUESH010000024.1, forward strand.
CTGGTTTCATAGAGTATTCCCATACACAATTTTTGAATGTGTTTGCGCATATCAGCTCAGTTTTACCTGACGAGCAGAATTTTTTTCGAGACATCACTTTTTTAAGATAGGATTTTCTGTTACGACCTTTTAAATGCATCTTAGCACTAAAACTAATGTCCTTCCCATTCAGCTCTAATTTTCTTTATTTTCTATTACCCTACTGTCTTCTTATCATTTTTCACCATGAAATTTATATTGGTATTGAATTATGTTTTGCCCAAGTGGAAAAATCGAAAGCATAACATCAGTATAGAAAGAACTTTCCAGTAAATAGATTTAGGAGAAAATAAGAAAAAGAATTGAAAAAGGAAAACGTGTGGGATTTTAAGGCGTCAGTTTGATAGCCTCTTCAAAGGAGCTTTTCTAGGATTTGTAAGAATCGAATTTATGGGGCAGAAGCTAAGAGTCAAATAATTGAAAATCCTAGTTTCTGACATTAAAATTTATCTGATAAATAATGGATTATAAAAAAAACTAGTCTTACAAAATAATATTCTTCCTCTAATAATTATTTAAACATAACTTTACAAAATATTGCTATATGTCAAATTTGCTTTAAAATCTTGATTAAAATATTTTTTTATAAGAAAAGTAATAGTGAAAGAGTCTTTTCAAAGGAAATAGGTTTCAAAACGAGATATTTTGCTAAATTCTGAATACATGCGTCTTGGAAAGACTGGTTGGATAGTCCTTCCTTTATTTTTTTATCCATTGGTTGTTGTTTACTTTGTGAATTCCGAGCAATGTACCATATTCGTCACTGCTCTCTCTCTCCCCCTCTCTCTCTCTCTGAGAGTGCAGGTATTTGATACCCTTAATCAACAAGAAAACCAAACACTCCAAAGTTTCCATAGTGCTACTCTACAAGCAATTTAATTGACTTTCATCAACACTCGAATCAAATTGTTTCGAATCAAATTATTTTTTTACCTTCGTTATAACTGTAAGAATAACTTTTGATTTGTTTATTTTGTCATAATACGAACAGACAATTACATTGTAATATTTATCTAAACTTAATAATATATAGTAGTTAAAGGAACAAAAGTGCATAAAATATATAAATCTAATCTAATTTTATAATGATCTCTTTTTGCATTAAAAAAGGAATTACTGAATAACCATTATCCTGCAATATGGAGGATATGAAGCTCATTTGGCAAGTGCTCAGATTTCCGTGATTGATATTACTGAGCTAGTGCAACAGTGACTCTTTATATTATCGCCTGTTGCGTTTTGGCACCAATCACGTTGCGCTAGTTGCAAACATGTGTTACCAGAATTCCTTTCCTGGCAAGGAAAACAAGCCATTAAAAAACGTGGCCTTTAAAATCTATAAAAATGGCTTATTAATATTAAGAGATTTTCCAATAGTTATTTAAAATCAAAGTACCAACTCCTGAACTTGGAGAAGTTTAAAGAATATATTTAATTCCGCCATTTATGTATTTTAGGGAAAAAGTGTCATTTCAATTAAGAGAACTTTAGTAATTACAAAAGATCCCTCAGTTTTTGATAACACGGTATAAATTGTGCAAATATAGTGCAGTAAGTATATCTTAGTTCTCTTTTTATCTTTTCTCTGATGAAAGTGGTTTTGTGGTATGAAAATGGTCCAAAAGTAAGTTTTCCACGAGATCATGACCTAAGGGAAAACCCACTTTTCTCATCTATGATAAAAAGGAAGCTTCTAATGCCTAAAGCTAGGCATCTGACGCTGATATATATACAATGTTTCGCAAGGCGCTTAGATACGCCTTTCAGAAGGACAATTCCACTTTCCTCACAAAAGGCTACGCTTTTGGTGGCACATCGACACAAAAGCATCTATATGGACGCCCACGAATGCTTCTGCCCTTGTTCGACGGGAGTGCAAGGTGCAAGTTATCGCGATGCGTTTTCAACAGGCTTTTCTCATTGTAAAACACTTCACATTGTCCTACTTAGACTCTGCTGTTGGAACCAGACTATTTTTTCACGTACTGATATTGACCACAAAACTGAATGAAAAACAATTTTTACAATACCATTTCATTATCAGTCATTATCTATGCAATTATTTACTTGCATACGGTAAAATATCAAAAATAAAATATATAAAACTTTATATTTTATAAAACTACCACTATATATTCAGAGATTCGTGAATTTTTAAACTGCCGTTATTAAAACGCACTACAAAGATTTATGATGAGTCCATCCTTTTAAAAGAAATCTCTTTCTGACTATAAAATGAGAAATATGGTTTGTTTCCTCTTATTAAATATGAGCGGCTGAAAGTAAAAAGTGGATAAAAATATTTCGTTTGTAAAAGTGGGATAAAAATTTTTCAGAGTAAAAATGGAACAAAATGAATTCTCAGAGCAAAAACGGCACGCCGAAACGAGCGCTGATTGGTTCTTCCTGTTCCGTTTTTGCTCTGAGAATTCATTTTGTCTCATTTTTACTCTGAAGAATTTTTTATCCCATTTTTACAAACGAAGTATTTTTATCCACTTTTTACTTTCAGCCGTTCAATATATGTCGTCAACAATATTCAATGAAGGTTTTTTTTTGTCTACAACACATGACGATCATTTTTCATGGTACTTTATGCCCCGTTTCCATTGTTTGCAAACTGCACTTATGAATTAGGTCACGTTCAAGTATGGATCAAGGATCATAGATACCCATAAATTTGACTCGTGACTCAGAGCATTTATTATCTAAAAGTACTGTTTACCAATTATTTATCCAGCTGCACCTTCAATTGCATAGTTTTACAATATATTATTATTAAGTATCCACATCATCGTCGAGATCATCAAATCTGTTTTTACTGTTACACATCATGTACAGACAATGGATTTGATCATTCTCAATATTAAAATTTCATATTGAGTCATCTTTGTGGCATGACAAATTCTAATTTTGTTAAGGACCTCTTTAGTCAAAGAACTATTTTCGAAACTCAGGCTCAAATTTTTTGCCATACAATGGCTTCGATTGAAGAGGAAATTTTCGAGGCTCTATAGCTTCGTTAAAGTTTCAACTGAAATGTAAAAGATAGAAAATGATACGTGGAAAAGAACTCATGAAAGGACAAATTTTCAATGAAGGTTATAGACAAAATGTAAGATTTTTCTTTCTTGACAAGACAATTTTGATTATCTTTGCAAAAAGTAATTTGTAATCTATTTATGCAATTTCTCTTCCTTTTCCCTATTTGTTGAGAGCTGGGAATTACTATTAGCAGATCCGTGGCAATTAAACAGTAATTGAACTAATTCGATGCCTTGTTAGCTTCCTTTTTATAGAAGCACGTTTTAAAGTTCCACGACTTTTAAGGGTACATTGATTTGCTCCTTTTTATAGCCACTCGATCGCCTTCCCTCATTGGAAGTATTTTTCATTACCTTTGATCAGACAGGACGTGAATTTAAAGCCAAGTGTTAGCTCTTTTTGACTCCCTTTTAAATAAAAATTATAAAGTTAAAGAAAAAAATTCAAAATATTTCATCTTCTACATAAACTTTTATTACAATATTTTAAATACACATATATATCAACTACACATATAAATATCAACTACATTTATATTACATTTTTTTTCGATGTAAATATCTACCTATATCACAAGTGAAGAAGCTGTGAATCACACTGTAAAAAATTAAATTAAATATTATCTTCGTGAAGTAAAATACATGTAAAATTTTTATTTACTTTTTTACGAATTATTTGAAATTAGGATCATTTACTAAACAGATTACTCTTTTTATGTATTTTACAATAATTTTACAGTGTACATAAATCGATGGCTGGGTGTATCAAAATCTCACGTTTTTATTAAATAGCGAGTTAAGTTAGGCACTTAGTTTATTATAAATACACTTCATAATTAAATAATTCTGATTAGGTTTAAAATTACGTAAAAAAGCTTTGAACGGAAAGGTGTTAGTACTGAGTGGATATTTCACGTATTTTTCGGATTAAGCAATTAATAAAATTATTAATTTGTTATACAACAAATATTAAGATAGATTTCTCATTTCTAGAATAATTATATATAGTTTTTGTTTAATCAATTGAACATTTTGTGACTAAGAACTTTCCTCTGAGGCATCATTCTTTTCTTGAACAATTTAAATAGAGAAAAAGTTAAATTAAAATATTTATATTTATATGTATTATTCAAATTTATTTTCTCAATGGTTAAACGACTTCAGACGGAATGCGGATGGAATATGCAAGGGCATTTCTGCGCAATAAAGCCAATATTTTATTAATTTACGATGTGCTATCATAGCTGGTGTAAACGGTTTACGTGTAAGCCATCTTTCCTTATTTCACGACCTTATGTCTCGTACTTATGACCCACCATTAAATTTCCGGTTTCTAGATCATGAGACCTTTTTCCCCTAATATACGTAATATGGAACTTGAATCCAAACAGATTTAGGACCAATATCCATTCTCGCGAATTATTGCTTTTTTTATTGATCGGAAAACGATTCAAACTTCAAGCCGATAAAATATGATCAAATTCAATCTCAAAAATCACGGGTCAAAATACGAGTTTTCACAAGGCAACGGAAAATTTTGAAACAGAATTCGAATTTTACCAACATAATTTCACTAGGAAATTTGGGACAAGTTCTTAGTTACACTTTGCATAAAACATGACTAATTCATTAAACCTTTAAAACAATTTATGTTATTAAACAACAATGTTTTTAAAATAATACGATTTAAAGGATACGTATAAAAATAAATGAAATATTTGTACCTCCACTCGATACTCTATTTACATTTGTATTTCGTTTTTCGTGTTTCGTAATTCGTTGTGAGTTTAGGATTCTCAAAAATACCATTCGTTCGTGGATAGAACATGAGACGGAATAATAATTAATCAATTCTTAATTATTGTCGACTGTTCTGATCAGAGGCAGTGTAGAACTTTAATACCTCATTTTTGGCAGCTTTGATGAGAGATGGAGAACAGGGATTTGGATCCCAATTAATGCCAGGACATCCCATGGATTCAAAACAACCAACCACACGATCAGATGCTGGACAGCACTGAACCACTGCCCAAACACAAGGTTCTGGACCTTTCACTGGTGGCCTTCGGGTAGCCGGTGCCGGAAATCGAGCAGCCTGAGGTCCTCTCCGGTTTGGGCTAATTCCCTAAAATCATCAGTTTAAGTTTTGTGATTATTTCATTATTTTGTAAAAAAATAATCGAATACTTTTCAATATTTTTCCTTTTTTCAGATTCAACTGAATTGAAAAATATTGAATTTAAAAATAACTTAAAGATAAAGAAATGAACAATGACCGAATTCATTTTAAATCATACAGGTCGGCGGGTGACATATTCAGGATTAGCTTGCCAATGAAATATATATTTTTTTTTTGATAAATTGAAACAAGAAAAACCTTGATATCTCATAAATTGCAAAAATGCACGGTTTTTAAAGTAAACTTTGCAAAAAACTCATTGTGCCTTTAAAATTTTAAAATATTCGTAAAAGATCTAAAATTATATTTCATAGGCAAGCTAGTCCTGAAAATGTCACCCGCCGACTTGCATGATTTGAAATGGATTCGGTCCAATAAGTTGATTTCGTCACTAATTGTAAGTTAAGTCATATAGTCATGTAGTCGGTAAGATGAAAGAGAAGTAAGAGAAGAGAGTGAATTGAGTGTTTGATTATATCAGTGATCTTGACAATGAGCGCTAATAATAGCATTCATTGGTCTGATTTAACATGTCCTGTCAGTCATTTCAATCGAACAGTGTCAAGAGGTTTCAAGATATTCGATTCGGTACGCTACTGCTCTCACCGGAAAATCGATTTCGCTCCCAAAGCCGCCTCTCGAGAACACCAGTGGAAAAGAGGAGTTGGTGCCGGATCCTCCCGGACGTAGTATTATCGTGGCACTCACAGGTAGAGCGCTCAACCTCTCCTCTTCCTGTCGTCTACGTTGCTCCTCCAGGCTCCTCACACTCTCCCCCCTCCTCTTCTGTTCCTGGTACCTTTTTTTAAAGAAAAAATGACTTCATTTGCAAATTAAAAAAAACCAGGCCATTGCAGTAGATAGTATATACCATAGAAAACAGTAATCTCCACACTATTTTTCCAGGAGTGACCGGAAACAATTACTCTATTGTACTCTCATGCCATTCAACTATGCTTATTGTAGGATTATTATCAACACTAAACGCTTCTTTGAATGTCTAGCTTCTCAATCAACTTTCACAACTCAATCAATTTATTTATTAATAAGAAGTCTATAAATATTGTGAGAAAAGAAGTGAAGAAAAGAAGCATTTGAATTTGGATGAATTCACTATGAATTTACTTTTAATTTATTAGAACTCAATAGAATTTATTAATTTAAACATTTGACTTAAATTCAGTTATCTCTATTCAATTTTTAAATGAATCCATTACCTATCATCTGTTCCTCGATTTCTGGCCTGCTTTTCAGCTTCCATCCTCCTCCTCTCCTGCTCCAGCCTTTGACGATCTCTCTCAAACACAGGGTTAACTCTCGGAGGTTGGTACCCTTTATTATTCAAATCCACTGGAGGAGGTTGGTACCCCTTGTTGTTTAGATCAGGAGGAGGCTGGTATCCCTTGTTGTTTAGATCAGGAGGAGGTTGGTATCCTTTGTTATTTAGATCAGGAGGAGGTTGGTACCCTTTATTATTTAAATCCACTGGAGGAGGTTGGTACCCCTTGTTGTTTAGATCAGGAGGAGGTTGGTACCCCTTATTATTTAGATCAGGAGGAGGTTGGTACCCTTTGTTGTTTAGATCAGGAGGAGGTTGATACCCCTTGTTGTTTAAATCAGGAGTTGGTTGGTACCTACTCCAAACAGGTTTTCTGTCAGCTTGAGACCTCCTATTCGCCTCGTGCATCCATTCCTGCCTCATCTTCTCAGCCTGTTGCCTCATTCTCTCATGCCACAATCTTTCTTCTTCATATCTTTGAGACTTTCTTCTCAAATCTTCTTCCTCCAACCTCTTTCCCTGTAACTCCATTTTTATTCTATCAGCTCTCCTCTTTTCCTCTTGTTCTCTTTCTATCCTCTCCCTATCCAACCTCCTTGCTTCCTCCTCCATTCTTCTCACATCCGGCCTCCTTCTTATATCCTCCATACCATTTCGCCTCCCTATATCACCCGGTGGCGATGGTCCATGTCTTCTTCTACTCTCAGGGTTTCCTAAATCACTTATATCATACTGTCTTGTAGACTCCATTGCTCTCTTCTGCTCCAACCAAACTGGCTCTCTCTCCCTTCCATGGTGACTATTTTCATAAGGATGTCTAGACCTTGTTAAATTATGTCTTGTTAAATTTTCAGGCTCATTTCTCCTTCTATTTTCTGCTTCTCTTCTTCTTGAGTCCTCTGAATGTCTGCTAGGACTAACAACGATGGCGGTATTTCTTTTGATGTAATCTATTAACTTTTTTTCATTCTCTTCCTCTTGTCTTCTATCTGGTCTATCTTGTCTTCTATCTGAACGCATCAAATTTGAAGGGGCTATATTTTCATTCTGTATCCTTCTTCTTTCAATTTCTTCTCTTCTTCTCTGCTCCTCGTGTCTCCTCCTCTCTTCTTCATGCCTTCTTCTCTCAGAGTGTCTTCTTCTTTCTTCTTCGTGACTCCTTTCTTCTTCAGGTCTTCTCATCTCTTCTGGCCTTCTGTTATCTGCTCTCCTCCTATCTTCATCTGCTCTCCTTCTTTCGTGCTCTTGCCTTCTTCTTTCTTCATCTACTCTCCTTCTTTCATATTCTTGCCTTCTTCTCTCTTCATCTGCTCTTCTTCTTTCCTCTTCTGGCCTCCTTTCTTCCTCCGCTCTTCTATATTCATCTAGCCTCTGATCATCCATTGGCCAATTCCTCCTATGATCGCTCATCCTCCTTTGTTCCTCCTGCATTCTTCGTTTTTCATCATGTCTTCTCTTTTCTGCTTCCAGATTGTGCTCATTCCTGCCAGCATGAGAATGTCTTCTCTCTTCCTCCAACCTTCTTCTCTCCTCCAGCCTTCTCTCATGGTCTTTTCTAATCCTCTCATCTTCTTCGCTTCTATTTTCTGAGCCTCGATGATGATGGTAATGATGATGATGATGACTCCTCTTCCTTTCTTCTTCTCTCCTCCTTTCTTCTTCTTTCCTTCTGACAGCTTCTGCCCTCCTTCTCTCTTCCTCCCTCCTTTTCTCATCCGTCTGTATTTCATCATCCGGCATAATTCCCTCGTTTTCTCCAAAACCCCATACAACCCCATCCCAACCTCCTGAATTTCGTTTCCTCCTCTTAGGAGGTGATGATTCAGAAACAAATAACAACTTACGACCGTTGTATGCATAAGTATCTCTTTTCGAATCAGATAAATCACTATTCAAAAAAGCAGAGGCTAAATCTCCTCGAACTGGCAACTTCTCCTTTTTATCATAATCCTCATGCAAATCTATTGGTATGTCACCCCTAGGAGGAGGTGGATTTAGAAGCTCCTTTTCTAACTTTTGCAACTTTATAAGCTCATCTCTTTCTTCATAGAACACACCTTGAGGGTCTTCGTCTTCATCTGATTCATAAATAAGCTGCACGTCCACAATATTCCCTGGGTGTAGAGGCATTTTTACATCTTGATGATCTTTACTATCCTCAGATGCATCTCTCTTATCTCTAAAACTCTCCTCCACTCCCTCACATCCAACTTGTAATTCTGGGACTCCTCCCTCCCCAAAAGATTTGTTTTCTGCATCCTCTTCTAATTGATTCGAAAAATTCGGTTCTGGACGTATAAATTCCTCCTCAGTTTTGAATTTTGTATTCAGGTCGTAAAAAGAAGGGATTATTTTCTCGGGTTCACTTTCCTGATTCTTTCCATTTGACTTATACTTCTCGTTTCCGTTTTCCATGAATTTAGTTTCTTCTTCCTTAGCCTCATCTTTTTTATGTTTGAACTTCTTTTCTGCTTTCTTATTCTCCTTCTCATTTTCATCCTTTCTATTTTCTCCTAGTGTATTTTCCTCAATGTTATTTTTTGCCTTTGTCGTTTCTTCATTCTTTTTTAAGGATTTTGGACCGTATAATGAACCCTCTTCGAAAAGGTCTAATCTATAGACCTCGATGGACCCAGGCCCTTGATCCTGAAAGGAGTCGTAATCATCGGAATCGTCTCTTTCGAACGCAGTTTTCTTTTGTTTTGCAATAAATAAGTCCCTCTGAAGAGCATCTTCTTTCTTATCAAAGATATGATTTTGAAGTCTCTCGTTGACCTTCCTTGAATCTTCTGACTGGGTTTTAACTCCGATGCGATCGTCGAAGGAAATATCCGCGTCCTTCTGTCCAAGACCAATCCCGTACGACCTATCTGGAGATCCTGAAAGAGTTTTACATAATTGAACGACACTCTCGGTCGTTTTCTTTTCTAACTTAAAAGATACAAGGGATAGTAACTATACCGAACCCCACTCGTCTGAATCTCTAACCAAGATCGCAAAACTTTCTCATTACATTTTCTCTTGTTCCTTTATTTTTTTTTAAGCGAGGAAATAAATGCACTGAACTGTTTTTTTTAACTGAATTGTTTTTTTAAAGCAGAACTCCATCTGCCAAACTGAAAGTTTTCAAATTTTGAAATTCAAATTTTATAAAGGATATAGTTGAAAAATTAAAAAAACATTAAATTATGTAAGAATTAAGGGCATGTGGTAATTACCATAAGAGCAAATTTAGTTTCCCTAACTTTACGCTCGCACTAATAAATATTTTTAGCTAAAACTAGGCCATTTACCTCAGTTTCGTACAGACGGAGGTAAATGGCCTAGTTTCAGCAAAAAATATTTATTATTGCGAGCGTAAAGTTGGGGAAACTAAATTGCTCTTATGGTAAAGTATCACATGCCCTT
>JAUESH010000024.1:11589777-11602922 GCA_032275165.1 Synergus magnus
GGGACAATATTTTTGGATAAAATAGAATTCGCAAAAAATATTTCGTTCATTTGAACGTTCAAAACTTCTGGTACATAAAACTTTAGGGATAATAATTGGGATTTCACACAAAACCTTATTAGTGTGTTAGAATTAAATAATTTTTTCATAGATTGCGCGATTAAATAAATTAAAAAAATTTTTTTAAACTGTCCTCTCTATAATCACAACAGTATATAAATATTTCGAACGAAAGGCTCGAGTTGTTTTACTCTTTCGAGCGCAGTACATGCGTTTATTTCATTTTCGAGCTCTAATTTTTCTTTTTCTCATTCAACTGCCTTCATCTTATGTATGTATGTATGTATTATATATGCATATTGTTTGTCTAGTATATTTTGTGGGCAGAAAGCCAGCATAGCACGCGAGGGAATCAAGTCTCTTCGAGGTTTCTGTTCTGAAGAGATTTTGCATGGTTGTTTCTCTTCGCAAACTACGCGATCTCCACGTACATAGAAGTAATACATGCAAAATTGATTTGTTTGAGAACAAGTTGTTTCAGAGCACGAACGACGTTCTAATCAAAGAGCAATGTCGGGTATATACAAGAAACAATATCAGCATACCATTAACTTCTCACAACTTTAAAACCTCTATTCCAAGTTTAATATAGAGCTTCTATTTTATTAAAATGGAAATTTCTCATTTCTAGTTTCAGAGGGGCACGCATGTTTAAAATATTCTACATCGAAGGTACTTAAGTTTAAGTATCCGAAGTTTGAACGATGCATAAACAATTTTACATTTCAAAGAAGTGATTTTAGTTTAAAACTATTCCAATTTTGATAATTTACATATCTTATCATAACACAAATCGCAACAAATGAAGATTGTCTAGCGAAAAAAATTGTAATATAGTAATTTGAACTTTGAAAACATCTCACAGTAAATAATGATCAATCCGAATTCCAGAATGCTCTTGCAATGCTTCTCACAAAGCGAGTATAAATCCGATAGCATCGACGCTGGAATAATGAGTTTTACGAGCTTATAAGCAAATTAAATCTTGCATTTAATCGATAACTCTTTAACGTGGATGAAAGAACAATGGAATGCACTTTCCTTGTATTTTGGTCAAGATAAGGTATTAATGTAGGCTTGGTTACCGGAGGCAATGTATTTAGCTACACTGATGGGTCGGGATAGGTGAAATTTCGCTCGTAGCTAATTGCAAGGTTAATTATAAATTGAGGTATTACTACTATTAGTATCGCAACATGACAGGCGTCACCCAAAGTGTGCTGTTTGGCGTTATCGCTTTACTTGTGGGCGAGCGAGCAAAATAATTAGACGAAGCGGGTTCGGATAACCCGGATTGAAAAGCCTATTTCCCACTTAACCGAGGAACATTGATCCTGATAATGCAGCCAATTTTTCCTGAAAACCATTGTGCAACCATTTTAACCATCGAGTTCGACACGAAATTAATAGGTGTTCATTAGGTCTGACTCTTTGTCCTGGAAAAAGTGTATTAGAGCCACAAAAGATTCCACTACCATTTAGAAAGAATATTGAGAAAATCGAACTTTTCAGATTTGAAGGTTTTTTTCCTTTTTAATGCGCAGTGCACAATGTGGTCGAAGACGTTGCTCAGACGCCGATGGGAAAAGAAATGAAAGGCGGTGATAGAAAAAGAAAATAATAAGAAACAGTGATAAGCTGAAAAGGTACTTTTATCGCTGTCTTGAATCAATGAAAAGCTGATGACAAGTTCGAGGAGGTTTTCAAATTTTCTGATACTTTGATTAAAAAGCGCGATTTGAAGAAATATAATAGAAACTTCCATTATATCCATTTTTTTTATTGAATTGGATCAAATAATTGAAGCATTCGAAATAAAACAATACTTCCTAAAAAGCTCTAAACAACTTTCTAATGTTTAAAATTCTTCATTATTTTTAGATGAAAAACTTTCCTCCTTCATTGTATTTACAAAAAATCTGTTTACGATCAACATATTTACTTCCTTGAATGAAAATTTAACAAAAGAATTTAATGCCAGCAAATTCACAACAAAGGCCGTATTCGAACATAATGTGCTCGGAACATCTTCTGTGAATAACGAAGTAAATCATATTTCAAAAGAGTATAAAAGACTTTACAAAACCATGCCTACAGGATTCTACACACCGGTATAGAATAAAAAGTCAACTGTCAACCAACAAATTGCAAAACTGTTTTCAATTCACATATTTTTATGAAAACATTGCAAAAAATGAACAAAGAAACACAAAAAAAGAAAAAAAGAAATTGGTTCCATTGGCTTTTTGAATAATTCTGTGTGGAATTTTTCATTTTCTCTTTAAATACATATATGTGGTTGTATTCGTGCGAATTGTGCAATATGCTTCAGAGACGGGAAATGTTTCTTCCTTCTTTCTCCTTCCTGTACTTTCTGCTCTCACCTTTTTATCTTATTTTTAGATCTTTTTATATTTTTCATTTTATCTTTTCATCTGATATTCTCTTAAACTGTCTATATTTTCTTACAACGTTGTTCCTTTTTGTTTCAATCGCGTAAGCAGAAGAATTTTAAATATTTCAGCAAATTATGCCTTTACTCACAGTGAGAAAAAAATAATTAAAGGAATGCGTTTCTTTGAAACATGATCATTCTTTTGATTCAACTATTATGTATTCTCTTTATCAGTTCAGAGCAACGAGTACGAATTACGGAATTCTGCTCAATTTTTCCCAGTTGTGAATTTTCTCCTTGACCGAGGTAGGAATCGATTTTCCAAACGATAAATTGCGAGATTGCATTACGTGAAAACGACTCGGTTATTCATTCTGTCATTCGTTTAATGTAAAACGGAAAACGATATTTTAAAAAAGAGTTGCCATTTTACCCTTTCAACAAACCCATATTTCTTTATTAAACAAAGGATATTCAGTCTTACCTTTATTTCCTTCCTGACATTATGCAATTTTAGTCTTTTTTTTTTTAATGGAAAAAGTTAACTTTAATGAGTTTAGAACATAAAATTTAACTTTCAATAAAAATTAATGGGTAGTTCAGGAATAATATTTAGTAGTTTCATTTTTATTACAAAATTATAGTTTAAGTTTTAACGTCACCAGAAGAATTCTTTATGTATGCCATAATGAACTTTGGATTTATTTCCTTCTTCGGTTCTGAAGCCATTTCTTTCAAATTTGCTATGAATAATTGTCACCTTCTAAGAAAATGTCATTTTCCTCATTTTTTTCAAAAATTATTACAATGTATACATGTTAATTTGTTTGATTTTAAAATAAGAAATTGCGTTCCAAAGAAATTTAAGGACATAAATATGCAGATGTTTAGATAAAAAAAACCATTGACAGCATGAAAAGGAACATTATTCTTGACATTTTTTATCTTTTTCTTTGCATAAACAGAAGCATTACATAAAATCTAATGAAGAGAATATTTTCATGTACTTTTAATACATGAGTTGAGTGGTTCTCAATAAAAGAGTCGTATATCTAGATTAAGATGAAATATCCTTTGTAGACAAGTATTTAGACTGATTCGGGTTAATTACATTCTTGATAGTCACTGTGCGACAAAGGCGGAACAAATGGTTTTCTGTTTTCAAATTTAGAGAATATTCCATTATTAAAGTAGAAGGGATATCAATATTTCATTAAATATATGAACTTCTGAATGTAAAAAGATCCAGTAATGGAAAAGTAGGAATATAATTAATTGAAAGTGACAATGACATGGCAAATATCTACTTTAATTTACATTTTAATTTAGATTCCTATAAAGAAAGTACTACTCTTCAATAAAGAGGAAAATTTCGTTATCATAAAAGAATTCCAATTAGCAGAAACTAATTGTTTAAAAATTGATATTATACAGTGAACAATTACATTAATACATTGTACGGCATACCATTTCCCTTCATAAAGAATAGCGTGTTATTTGAATGAAGACGAGATAAAAGGGATGTTCCAATGTCCTAAAGACTAATTAATTATTGATAATTGCTTTCTACCGTAACGTATAGTAGACACAATGCATACCCTTGGATTTCATACCCTGAAATTGCACTAAGTGCTTTCAGAATAATGTAAATTGTAAATTTACATAAACGCATTTCTCTTTCCACTAACAGGTATTTTAATGTTCGTTCCATATCTCTCTCTAATTAATCACTTTTTGAAAATTCGCAGCCACACTTTACTTCATTTTATCTAAATTCACAGATCGAACATACGTATATTATATTTTATAAAGAGACACTTTGTGAATTTCTGAATATTGAATAATGTAAAAGCATTTGTATAATGTACATTAAAGTTTAAAGCCACACATAAGGCATTGAAAATTATTCATATGTTTCATATAATTTCCGTAAAAATACTTATAAAAATTTGAATAACTAGCCAATAAGTTTTGTAAAATTTACTTATTTTAAGTCACAGTTAAAGAAGCTTTTAAACCCATAATATACACTTTGTAGAAACAGAAATGTAAATTATGACCATTAGACATGTAAAGTTAATGAAACATGTGGCAGGTATTTTCCTGTACATTAAATGAGACGCAGGAACTGGCATTGCACGGTGTCAGCAAAATTATCTATTCTTTATTATCTCACTATATAATGTATGTAACGTGGTCAGCGTCTCGCTGAGTTAAACATATACACACCATCATGCAAATGGAGCATTGCAAAATAAATGTAATACTTTTAGTACCTTAAATGTTACTCTAATATTATGTAGTCTCTGAAAAATATATCTAAAGTCACATAAATTAAAGCCACATAATTAAAAATAAAGAAAAACATCAAACTTGTTGAAACAACTTATGGCAAATTATCAAATTCCCTCAATAAATAAACATTTTTTGAAGGTATAATTTTTTCTGAATTTCTTTAAAATTTAGAAATTGATATATGAAATGAAAGTGGGATGAGAAGCTGCATATTTTTTGCTCGTGACTGCATGATGCAGATTTAACTTATTTATCTCAGCGTAATAAAAGTCTGCAAAGCAATGGCGATAAACGACCGGGAGGAAAGAGACCTGGGAGTACTCGTGATAAAATGAATTTTCGCCACTTTTACTAGCGTCGCTGTCCCCATCATTTCTGATTATGATATATAACTCCATTGATTACACCAGCAGTACATTAAATCGTTCCTGCATGGAAAAAAATACTGCCTAAAGTAGACATATAATATATCCGTGGAATAGTAATGTTTAAAGAAGAATACCGCTTCATCGATTCAATCTTATCCTTAAATTACGAATACTGAAATATATATCAAGGAAGGCCTATTTTATGAATTCACATTACTTTTTCATTCCAATTAAGGATACTTATTAATCATAATTCATACAATACAATATTTTTAAAATGTATTTTTAACTCAAAGTTTATAGAAGATTTTTGATTACTTTGTTCATTTACATATCTCAGTCTTTTTATTAAAAAAAAGTAATAAAAGAATAAAAGTTTGCACGATTTGAAAAAAATAAGAAGAGTGTTTTTGTTGGTGTGCGTTGGCCTAGTTTTGTGTTTGCTCAAAAAGGAGAGCATAAATATTATATGAGAAATGAGGAAATTCACCTGAGAGAGTTTGTATTGTAAATCTTACTTAATCGCTTTTTGCAAAGAAAAAAGTGTGTGTTCAAATGTGCAAGCATACAAATTTTAATTGTATAGCTTTATCTTAAACTTAATGATTTAAAGTTAAAATTGAACAAGCAGTTGCGGCTTCACTTGCCGTCATTAGCAATAGCATGTAATTGAGTAATCGATCTACTTTCTTTAGTTAAATTGTAAATATTGACAATCATTTACGCGATATTGAACAGAATAATTGATAAGTCTACAAATGATAATGATAAATGCAATCTGCTTCGTCCTTGGAAATAATTAATCAGGAACGACATTTATATCATTAAATTTAGTATTGATGTCATTCATGACATTCATATAATCCTTTTAATTTTGACGAATATGGAATTTTAATTGCAAATTTCTAATATGTATTAATCAATGAATCTCAATTATATAGTATGTGCATTAGGATAATCTTATGAGCGACAGACGATTTATTGATAAACTATTTCCTATTTGTTGAATTCACAATGATTGTCCGAAACTATGGATCATATCGACTTGCCGCGCGCTTATACTACGGAGTTACGGCATTGTTTCTAAATGGCTTTGTCGTCTGCTAAACGTAATCATCCAACTGATTTATGATGCAGCACGTTAACGGTTAATTTCCTTCTCCATATTTACAAAGTTAATATCCTCAGTTTCTTTCCAAAAAAGCCTTTCCAAAAGAACAAACTTTAATATCAAAATAATTTCATAAATGTCTTCATTTCAAGTTTTCATAAATTTCATAAATATTAAGTATAAAAATAAAGATAACTGATTGATAAGAAATTAAGAATCTGATATCAATTAACTTTGCGAAAAATTGATGCCAAGCTGATATTGCTAACACGTACGCGTTTTATTATTTTATCTTTTTATATCGTTCGTATTGATAAAATTGAAAAAAAAATGAAAAAACCAAAAGTATCGCAAGTCCTTGATTCAAGTTGAATCACGTGTTTTACGTTTTCTCCAATATTATAATGTCATTCAAAGGAAGATATGTATTTATTATCTTATATGATTTATGCAGTTTTGTGACCTTATTCTTGAAAAATATTGTGAATATATATAGGCTTATCAAAAACTTTAGTTCCAACTTTCCTATTTTACTAAAGAAAATCGTTGCGGCTGATACCGCTTGACTGAATATTTTGAGCTTTTCGTATCAAGGATCACCGAACCAGGACGACGACACTCGTTATCGATAACAGAATCCATGCCTCGTTAAGCATAAAAGTGACAAGCATTGTTGAAATTTCAGAATAAAGTACCAAATACCTAACACGAAATGTGAGAATAAAGAAAAAGGTTAACGTTTCGGAATTGAAGAATTTCTTCCAACAAATATACAATTCTTTCTCACGCTATGCATATAAATATTCTTTTAGTATGTATTCCGGAAATAAAAATAGATATAATACTAAATCTTGGAAAAGTTTCAGCTCGAAAGTTCTTTCGGTGAATTTCGTGCTTTTTACCTCTTAGTATAGAGCTACGCCATTTTCTCCTATTAACATTTACAATTTCGAATGCAAAATTATCTCGGTTCGCCATTTTTAAGAGAGTTGAAGAATTTAAAGTTACGAAATTCTGCCATTAAACGAAAATACAGAATTATTACTATTATCAGCATGAGCAATACACTTTTATAAATATTAAATTCTTAGTTTATAGTTTTTTCTTTAATATTGGTGAAATTCCTCACTTAACATTTTGTGAAGCTGGAATTTTAAATGGATTAACCCTCAAGAGAAAAAGGTTTAACGATCAGTAATAATAAAAGTCGTGCTGTGCTCAACCAATTTCTGTGGTACTCCTTTATTAACCCCGTCTCGGTTTCTCAATCTAATTTAAATATCTGTCTCATGTCTCACTTTCTTTCATCTCACTTCTGATAACGTGACGTGGAGATTTTTATTTAAGAAATTCGAAATACATTAATAAGAAGCTATAGGTTTTACTTTGAAAAATAATATTTTTTATCATTCTAATTATGTAATCAATTCTTATAAATCTTTTATATGAATAATAGATATAAATACATAAATTGAGCTTGTTGCTGCTTTAAAGTTTGTGTGAAATATTATTATTTAGAAAATAGAGCTGGAAACTAGTTGGTTTCTAGTTTGTATTTAAATACATAATAACTTATGAATAGTTCACGAGGAATTCAAATAATTCAATGCGAACTCAATTGGTCCCTCGTCCTGTATTCGCAAAACACTCCCTAATTTTCGATAAATTATTGCTCGGCCGCGGATTTCCGCTTACTGGAAACTCCGTTTACCCATTCAAATGCTGACCTTATCGGCTTCCTAAAAAAGTATAGCCAACTCGAAACTCTGAAACCATAGAATTTACATAAAATCAATTTGCACTTTTGCATCCTTTCAGCCCTCACTTTAAATTAGGATGTACTTGAACAGAAATACTTCCAGCACAGAAAAATCTATTTCAACCTTTTTACTTTAAATAAAATTAACATATTCACTAAAAAGAAAAAATCTAAAATTTCTTGGCAACCCTTCCTCTTCTTCTCTTTTTGTCACATTTTTCGTGTCCCCAATTTTTAAATAGATTCATTTTTCCCTTTGGACTCGAGGGTCTCACGTACATTTTGCATTTCTCATCTCATACTGCTTTTAATAATCCTTCCTGAGTATAAGTTCGGATTTAATCGCAAGACGAATAGGTACCAGAGAATGGACGATTGCAACTCAGCACGTCCTGTCAAATTACTGTAGGTAATTGACAAAATGGATATAGGCGCTCTTATATCCGCGCAAGCGTTATGAATCAGCGCATTAAAGCGTCGGAAGGCCGCGTAATCGACGAGATTTATACCTGATTTGGTGCTTCGATGACGGCTCGATTTATTACAAGTTATGGTACTTGATCGTAAAATATATATTAATAGCATAAATACTAAAAGCAATCCAAGTTATCCACGGCATGAAGAAAACAGGAAATCACATATTTGGCGCATAAGATACAATTTATTTAATGCTTCATTCAAAACAGATTTAATCTTTCAATTATAACAACCGTTAGGTAAATATTCAATAACATGATTATAAAATTAAATCCTGATTTATTTCCCAATTCAGTTCGTATTAAAATGTTTTTTTTTTTTTTCTTTTTCAGGTGAGTTCCACTTCAGTAATCTTTTCCCGTACCTTACCGTAAATACGGCATTCTTTAATCGTACAATTTTAATATTTCTATTTTAAACAATTTCAGATTAAATTAATTTTAAACTTCATTAATAATTACTTTTTTGTTTTATATTATTACAATTTACAAAAAACGTTACCGAGAGAACATTCCACCATTTTTCAGTCAAAGCCTGTATTGAAAACTGGATTATTGTGAAAAGCAATCTTATCCTGGGTGTAGCCTTCAAATCGACACTGGGGCATGAAATAGTTGTGCACGAGGACTTGAATTTCAATCTGACACTTTACAATATTGAAAAGGTAGAAAGGAGGAATAGTCATACGAGTAGTTTGTCAGTCAATGCGAACTGGGTCAATTCGTGGATGAATGAAAGACGGAGTTTGTGGTCCAGAGGAAAATTAACGTCACCTAAAGTCGGATTATAGTAGCCTTTTCGATTCGCTTAACAAGCTTTTGATTAAATTAATTTGCAGAAGATTCATTCTTCAATCTTTCAGGCTTTAAGTCATTTTTACATTTTTTTTTTGAATATCCTATCATCATCTCCTATCACTATATTCTTTCAAATGCCTTCTGAAAAGCTGAGGAAACTTTGGCTCGTTAATCTTCTCCGTTTTAGTTCCGTAAAGTAATTAAAGAGAACCATTCGTCAAAATGTTTCTTTTCATTCGTATCATTTGTTATTTACTTATGTCTCGTATACATTGAAAACATTTTTCAAAAATGTGGAATCTTAGCTGGTGGTTTTGATTAATCTTAACAAGTATACTTCCTGTTAAAAGATGATGTCTGATTATTACTCTCAGAAAATGATTTGGTTGGATTTTCATGAATATCTAAGAAAACATTTTTGTTGGTTCAAGAAAAGTTTTCTTCTGGGTGTATTATGCGACTTATCATGAGAAAATTACTTGAAAACAGAATGACAACCACATTTGAATTAATTCAGGAATGCGGACGAATTGAGGAGAATATACAATTAATAAAAGAGATGGAGGAATATAATTAATAATTATGTTTTGTCATTTTGTTAATGGTACGATTCCAGTTGTATAAATCAGATGTACGCGCCTCCCTTATCTTAATTTTCTATGGGATCAAGGGAAGATACGTGCTATCAGTTACGACCTTTTGCCTTCATTCTAGACCGCTTGTTACTCTAGGATCGATCGTCCTCAAGCGACTCCCTCGCACCAAAACCTTCAAGGATGCAACCTTATTCTAGTTCCACTCTGCAATCTGCAGAATCAGAGACGTAGTTTGAGTTCCTTCAGCTTCAAAGTCTAATCGAGTCCTTTTACAAAGTTTCGATATCGAAATACGATTATTTCACTTCTTATCTTCTCCAGATAATCGAATTTACGCTGCTCGGTATAAAAAATCTCATCAAGAGATGTAAATCGATTTTTCTACCGCGAAAATAAAAAGAGTATCTTCTTATTAGTTTTTAGAAGCATTTTTTTCAAATTCACGACAATCCAATCAAGATCTTCAAAATATTGAAATATTGATTAGCTTAAACTGCAGAAAAGATCGACCACCTGCGATTTTTTTAAACCCTCCTATTTTATGCATTTTTTCACGTTGAAAATGAATCTGACATTAAAAAGTGTTAAAAACCAACTGATTTTATTTAATTTTTCCACGCAGAACACGAATCTCACCGAAATAAGTGACGGCCTCTTCCCGTTTTCGAGATATCAAATTTTATGAATTTATCATAGAAAATTATTTTACTTTTAGATATTACGGCGCATAATTCAAACTTTGTAATCATCTTTATAAAGGGTTATTACAGGGACTTTGTAATCTATGAAAAATTCATTGTGAAGGAGGCGGGAGTGTCCAAGGGTCGAGAACGTTCCTAACTCGGGGGCACCCCGAGTCTGGAACGTTTTATCGAGTCAGACTCGATAAACCTCAAATTCACCGATAAAAATCACTGGATTGAAAAAGAAAATCGTAGAAGTTCGATATTTTCGGGAGTAAAAATGCTCATTATCTATAAACGATAAGACAGCGACACTTTTTTCTGTCAGGTTCGTGTTTAACATGAAAAAATACATTAAACAAGTGAGTTTAAAAAAATCGAAGGTGATCGACCTTCTCTGCAGTTTTACCAATTATTTTTCTACAAGTATTATTGTATAATTCAATGACGTCATTGCTCTCTTCACAGCCGACAGCAAACAAAACAAGTTGAATGTATAAAAATGAACATTCCGAACAACCGTTATGAAGATCGAATTAAATCACGCTCAAAGAAAGATCGTTCATAATTGGCACTTTCAATTAGAGCGAAGCCTTCATTTTTCAATGAATGTATGCGCGTTGTTATTGTATAGATGCTTTGGAAAGGAGTGCAACAAATGGCACGCCGTTCTGGGATTAACGACAGTGGCCCCAACTCGAAGTGCATGCATGCGCTCCATATGCAAAATAGTACATTACCCGAGTACACTAGAGCACTGGAGCACGATACATATATATCGCCGCGGTGCAATTATATACTCTTCTCTCTCTTGTCATTGCTCTTCCTTCTCCTATCTCTCTTTTTCTCTCATACTCTCATACTCTCATACTCTCTCACTCATTATTCATTACTCGTCTCTCTCACTCTTCAATGTACACAGTGTGTATACGCGCACTTCTGGCCGTTTTATTAATGGCTTGACTGTCGAGTGCAACAACAATCTAACCCTAGGTCACATTGTCCTCATAATCACTCTCTGCATAATGTATCACTCGATTTTATCGTCCAATTATTAATTCAATCACAGCTGCTTTTTTCGGCATTCTTATCATTTTTGTCACCTTGATTAGTGCATTGAGTAATCATATACATTAATAATCACTTCTTCAGATTAATGTATAGGAAGTAGATAAGAGACTTTTATTTCTGGATGATCTTGAAATGTTTTACAACAAATGTTTATAGCAGTGGTTCAAGAAAACAGAATTTTATACTCATAATTCCACATAAGTTACTTTTTAAGTTTCAAAAAATGGCGTAGTTGATTAATTAAGAATTTAGATCAGCTTATAGAGTAGACAAGGTGCATATTATTACCCCTTGGAACTCGATTTGCATGCTTTAGTGACTCGTATAGGAACGGATATGGGAAGCTTAGCTTATGCACACGACGATTACCGCTGTGCTGATTTTCGTAAGAAGCATACGACACGCGATGTTTGCTCCATTCTGTAATTACTGTCAAGTTTCAACGAGTAGAAGATGCGTGACGAAAAAATTAAGGAGTGCACAGAAAATGTTGACTATCCATGAAATTAAGGGGAAAATATAGGAGTATTATTCCCAACCGTTTAGAGCCAATAGACTCGTTTCCTAAGATCTGGAATAAATATACACGAGTTAACATTCTTTGTGAGTTAACAGATTATTGATTCTATTGCAAAACACAGTTTTATATAACAATTTTCCCTTGAAGTTTAAGCTAGTTACGCAATTTGATGTATGTCAGAAGCATTTTAAAAGATAATTAAATATTTTTAAGATTCTTTGAGTTTCAAAAATGAATTCGACATTCTACATTTTTTAAATCGGGACGACATTTATAGAGAAAGAATCGACGGAAATAGTTTGGATTGAGTACATATTAGAATTGGGAGGTTGAATATTGGAAGAAGTTGGTATTCCGCTCAATGAACCACGCGCTCGTTTGGCACGTACCGCGGGAATTTCAATGCGAGATTTTAGAAATGCAGGTACCTATACCCATTCACCGAAGTAGAAACTCTCGCGCAATTTTCATTCTTCTCTGCAAATTAAAATTCGCTCTGTGGCTACGATCTGACGCACCGTGGCATTCTCATTAACTACGCGTTTACAAACTGGTATTTATTAATTATCCAGTTCCAAGAGAACGAGAAACCCCATCTATTTGATCATGCTATTAATTTCGAAAATGCTGATTGCTCAAATATTAATTAGAAATTGGACAAATACATTGGTCTCTTATCCTATAAATCATTCGAGTGATTTTAAGTGACATAAATAGCCGAATGTTTTAGTATGAATAGACACTGTCTTTTAAATATATAATTAACAATATAAATCGCGATATTTATTAAAAGATTGTGAGTGAATGAATGCGTGGAATGTGGATGTTTATTTATAACGTACTTAATGCTCTCAAACCAGAAAAGAGATAAACTCCGGAAGACTATTTTTTTAGTGGAATTTGTGTGGGCGTTGTTTATTTAGCAGATCGTGGAATACTTCCCGAGTCGAAATATAGGCCCTACTTTAACGCTCCAAGTGGAAGTATTGCCTCTACTTTGCGGCTGCTCATTC
>JAUESH010000024.1:11603022-11614507 GCA_032275165.1 Synergus magnus
TCTACTTTAAAACCTTAGCCCCTACAAATGATAGCGTGAAGAGCGTTAAAGTAGGGCCTATATTTCGACTCGGGTTACCTAATCGAAGAAAGAAAGAATGTATATTTGTTACTGGAGCCTATTCTTATTTTCAAACTTCAATATATCCGATAATACCTGCTTTTAAATTGGAAATTAATTTAATATTAATTGAATTTAATTTAATAACGTTTTCTCGGAGCATTAACACTATATAATAAGTGGTTTTATTCCGACTACTTAGTAAGTAATCAGACTAATCAGGAACTGTCCTGTAATTAGAAACATTTGAAAATAATTTTAATTAACCACGTTTGCTCTAGAATTGCGTCCCATCACGCATCCCAGTGTGGTGCCAGTTGAACAATGAAAAGCTCTGTTTACTCTGTAAAGTTTCAAAGTTCAACCATGCGGTTCATATTCTCCATTTCTTGGCTCGCGTGAAACTTATACTATGTCGTTACTTTCGCTTGGTTAAGCACATTAGCTGTATTCTGAACATGACAAACTTGAAATATTAACGCACATTTACACAATCTTCTAAAGAAAAAATTATTTTTCAAACGCTGTGTTAATGATAGATTGAACTTATTAGTAATTTTATTATCTGTTCTATGGAACTGCAATTGATACTACTAATTATTATTAAATTCATATTTAAATTTAATTTATCGTTGATTTTAATCACTCTTGATGTGTGAAGAAATAGGGTTTCCAGAATGGGGGATGAAAAATTTAACAGACCGGAAACGTGTGTCGAGTTCCAAACCACGATAATGCATTACAGGTTTATTCACTATAAATGAAGATAATATAATAAAATATTTATTTCCTTAACCGCTAGTTTCTTTCCACTTATTTTCTCATTTTCTCACATTTTCTCCTCTTTCTAGCTTCCTTGTTATTAAGTATGCTTTTAGATCTGTTTTATATTTCAGGGAATAAAAAATCATTTTGAATTTTACAGAATTCTCTTTTATGCGGTCATTTTACTAACTTTCTCAGTTCTAAAAATACATTACTATCCTTATCATTTTGATAGAAAACTTACTAAATTTTAAACAATTTTAGGTCAAATAATTGATGAAAAATTAAGTAAATAAGGCAGTAAATCTTCTTCAAGCAGATTATGATTTTAATGCGTGAAATCTGAAAAGTGACGGTAGCTTTAATAAGCGTTTAATTACATTCCGGTCGTAAATAGGCCTACAGGCCGAAACCCACGGGCTGCTCTTCTCGAGAATTACCGCGGCTAATCGCTATCTCTCAAAAGCTTGCATTGCAGTTTCTTTATCTCAGCACCTTTCAAGCATTAAATATAATACTCAGAGAGAGCATCTCACTTTAAATTTCATATATAACTGTTATTTTTAAATTTCGTCAAACTAGTTTTTCAATGTTTCATATAAGATTTGAAGTTGAATTATTGTTAAATAAAGTTTCATTTTAATCGAAATCGTAAAATTGGATTTAAATATCATTGTAGAATGAATTCCCATTTATTCATAAAATTCATAGGTCAACAGAATTGAAATGTCGATTCTCTTGCTCTGAAATAATGATTTCCGCAGATGTTGGGCATTTCCGGCACTTGATTTCTCTAACGAGCCGTTAAATGTCCTACGTTTATGCATCGTGCTTCTCAACGGATTGACATTAATGTCCTATCAATTTTTTTTTCTTCTTTTTAAAAAGAGAATTTAATTGAAAAAACACCTTTATGTATTAAACTAGTTTGAAAGATTTATTATGGAAATATAAACCATAGCGAAGTAAAATTCTGGACTATTTTACTTTAGATTTGGTTTTACCTAAACCAATATAAATCAATGCGGAAAAATGTCCAGAAGTTTCAGTTCCTAGGAAAATAAAAATGTGCTGGTAGCAGATATTCGTATTCCTAGATACGATGGAAAGGAATAGGCCAAGGAAGACAAAGTTTTCGGGCTTGATACTGGACAGCGATTTATTGACCGTATATTGTGTCCTCTGACACATCCATTCATTTTTATTGTATTATTTTTTTTTTATTTCTGTATTTTCTCCAGGGTCCACCTTGTTTCGTACTTTTCGGTATGTGCATACTAAAATAGATTTTATTTCACGATTTTTCCGAATTTCCTATAATAATATTCTTCCATTATTACTGTGGAAAAGTAATAATTGAAAGTCCTCCAAAACCAAATAAGTCACGTCAAAAATTTGTTTCATATTTTTCAAGACTCTCGAATTAAAATATTAGATAGGAGAGCACTGTGCAGTCCCTGGAGAATTTATTGCCAATTTTCCAGGGTGGCTGACGTGCAACGAAAATTTGGACATTTATTTGTCCAGACAGGGAATTGTCGATAAGCTGACTACATTAATCTGCAGGTGCCTCTCTTGGTACTCGACCTCTGCGAAATTCGATTATCAATGGATCATACACACACGGATCAATTCGATAATCAACTGCGTTATTTAAGGGAGGCAAATCCAGCTTTAGAAATGTCAGCACTACTGGAAAAGAGTGGAACTCCATCTCACTAATAATCTCGCAAATGAACTTTAAAAAAGAGAAGTTGAAAGCAAAATAAAAATAAAAAATCATCAGACCAATATTTATACACGTTATACAACAATATACACAGTGTTCAGCCCAATCATACAAATAATGACTTAAAATCATAAATAATAAAATGTGAATAAATAATTGACATAAACGGCTGAATAAACTTTATTCAGAAGCTAAACTCAACTTTAATTTTCGCTTTAAACATTTTACGTTTTCTACTAAGTAGACCATAAAAAGGCATTTCTATTATTCTGAGCTGGCAAAGGAACGTCGGCTGTATATCCATGTTTTCTGTAATAAGAACAGAATACATGGATATACTTCTTCATACCAGAATGGTGATATATAAAGATAATTCCATAATATTCCAACAACGTTGCGAATACCGTTGAGTCTTCATTGCGAAATTAAACCCTTTTTGTTTAGTACCTCGTTTCTAGCACAGATACAAAATTGTTGTCTGTGTAATGCACGTTGAGAGGATTCTTCGGAGATGTAATTTTGCTCTCCTTTACGTAATAACGTATCAGAGCGAGAATAAGATTGAAAAGGTAAATGAGAACAAATATGAAGAGCACAAATACTATATAAATAATCTTTCGTAAGAAATTAAATTTAAATTATTGTTCATTTATGTATCGATCGAATTTTGCACAAACACGAATCTTCGAATGCTCTAATGTTATTCTTTATATGTAAACTACATAAAATACATTTCTAATTGTAAATTGAAGACGAGTTACAAACAAACGACCTGCGTGTAATGAGGTTGGCTAATTGTTGAGAGATCCGACCTTGGTGGCAATCTAGGCGTAATACTAGAATAGAATATAGGGTTGTGTTGTCGAACTCTATTCAGTAGCTCATCACAGATCGAGCACGTCATCGCTACTCGTCGTCGCATCGCATACCGAACGTGCAATTACCCGGTAACGATTTGCCTACAACTACTGGGTATTTACACTCCACTATGTATATACTAGTAGCATTACGAACTTCATAGGAAACTGTAAGTAACGACGTCGTTTCAGTATTCTGTCTTCCTATTCCATCCAGTTTGTCGCACTCAGGCGATCCTCGAATCCTCGATCTACAAATTCTCCAGCTATAAAAGCGACCCTCGCTAACAGTAACAGGACAGTCGCACCTTTTATACTTTGACATCCAAGACCTTGCGATATAGAGTCAGTTTTACGTCCGCAAAGTTATGGCGCACTTCACCCGCAATCGGCTTTCAATGACACCGATTTACTGTAAGACTGTAATACTTGAAACAACATCAAAAGCTACATGTCTCTACAAAATATTCAAATTTAACCGAAATTTCTAATGGTGAAGTTCAGAATTTTCAGAAATAATTAAATTTACAAAATTTACATTGTCATGAATGACAAAATTTATAAATTAATAAATGACAAAAATTAGTCACCGAAATGTTCCTTGACTGTCATCGACTTTAGGATATGTCAAAAGTTTTCAAATATTTTATAAACTTTTTCTAAAATCTAAAGTAATCTTCGTGAAGAATTATAAAACAGTTTTCGAAATTTTCATTGCCCTCCACATCTTGACTAAGTCGAGTAAAATTTCTAAAACTGTTTTATAATTCTTCACGAAGATTACCTTAGATTTTAGAAAAAGTTTATAAAACATTTGAAAACTTTTGACATATCCTAAAGTCGATGACAGTCAAGGAAAATTTCGATGACTAATTTTTTCCGTGTAAGAGCACCAGTTATTGGCACTAGCGTCTTTTTGCTGGCACCCCCATCTAATTTACTTGAAACAATAGAAAAATGTAAATATTTATCATATTCTGACTACAAGAAAGTCATTCTATATTACTATGTAAAATATTTTTATTTTTTTATTGTTTAAAGCAAATTAGAGGGGGGTGCCAACGACTAAATCGCAGTGCCAATATTCGGTGCTCTTATTTGTCATTCATTCAAGCACTATTTCGATACTGCTCGACAAAAAAATGAATAGCTTTTTTCGACAACAAAAGCAATAAATTTAAGGTATCACGTCATCTTGAGAATATTTAAAAATATAACTCCTCCAATCTTCATCATAAAAATATGTATTGAGAACTTTGTTCTTTGACTTTCTTTCAGAAATGGTAATAGCTACAACTTTTTTACTTTAGAAAAAAGATGCGCCATGAAATTTCCTACAAGGATGTAAACTTCAAATTTTTTTTTTTTCGAAAATTGAATTTTAAGGCAACGGCGGTCAACGCAAACTGCCTGACAAATTTTATGCGGGGTTATAGAATTTTCCCAATTCTATTTTATCCAGAAATATTGTTCCAATTAAAAAAAAACAATAGACATTACAAGTTTTTTTCATGCAGAATTATTTTCAATACAAATGAATCAATATTTTAAAAGTGTTTTTAGTTTAAAATACAATAAACACAAAAATTCGTTCATTTGAACGTTCAGAACTTTTCTGTCATTTCTTTATGTACCAGAAGTTTTGAACGTTCAAATGAACGGAATATTTGTTCCCAATTCAATTTTATCCAGAAATATTGTTCCAAACAAAAATAACAATAGATATATTACAAGTTTCTTTCATACAGAATTATTTTCAATGCAAATGAATCAATATTTTAAAACTGTTTCTAAAGTTTAAAATACAATCAATATAAAAATTCGTTCATTTGAACGTTCAGAACTTTTCAGTCATCTGAACAGCTAGTTCTATTCTACAGAAGAAGAGAATAAAGCTGATGATCCTAAAATGGATGGTGGTATTTCATAGGAAAACTAGTGATGTCGATGTTTTGATATCATATGTTCATAAAGTAAAGTTCTGATTTATGGAGGGGGAGCCTTGGAACCTCCAATGAAGTGTGAGTCAGTGGAAAATGACCTACGAGCAATTTTCTCGTGGGTTTAGTCTCGAGGACGTTGTTAGGAGGGTCGTATTTATATTAAATGATTTGTTTCCCTCCTGGGATAGTTTAATTGAAATTTAAAAGAAAGGTGATATTGTTTTAAAGAATTTAACTCAAAATCAAAGTTCGTCTCTTCTTCATTCTATCGTTTATGCAAAGTTACGGAAAGTTGCTTTCTTTTAAGGATGGTCATATCGACTAAGATAATGACTGACGACATATGAGGTCGTACAATTTAGTATCTGACGTAGAAGGCATGGTCTGATTGTGCGTAATATGTGATTGAAATTAGTACATATATTGTAAGAAGGTTAAGAATGCATGTCTGCGAAGGTTAACATCGGAATTGATGATTACCGACAAGACAAACTGTACCAAGAAATCATGACGATGATGACCAAAATAATGATGATCATTTCACTGTTACTGCTAGGTGTGAACACTTCAAATCTCAATATATACCTTATCCAAACATGCAGACTCCTTTACAAAGTCAGATGTCAATCAAAATTCATCTTGTAAGATAAAGAACATAAACTCCTTGTTACATCAAACTCTCCTGAAATACGTATTTCATTTTAATGGTCAGAAATTAAAATGCAGTGTATTCAAGTAAAATATTCACAACACTATGGAGAGTAAATTGTAATCAATTAGCCCATTTAATAGTGACACAGTCCCCATTGTTTGTCGATTAAACGGTTTACTCCCGATAAAGAACCGGAACGGACAAGGAACAATTTCAAGGTGCTCTATTCTGTACCCCTACAATCAGTAACTATAGTAGCGATTGGCTCTCCATGCGAAGAATGGTTGTAGTTAAACCGTTCGAGTTTTATCGGTCGGACAGATCGAAAGGAATGAACGGAACCTCGAAAGTCTATAAAGCGTCTGCTATTTCTTGCAGAATCTTTATTGTACTTCGTCATTCGAAATAACCGTGAATTCTGGTCTCGAAGTATGATGGACTGGGTGGAAAGTTGGAGTCATAAAACTGCTATATAGGATTCAGTCACAAAATAAACTCCAAGTAGCCCCATACGTATATACTATAGTGACTAGTAAATCAAGTAGCTCATTTTGAATTGAAAGGTATGCTTCAACCTGAATATTAGATGTCGATTTTATCAATATACTTTAATTTTGTATCAGAAGGTATTGGGAGTTGATGGATGTTTTCTTGATATCGATTGGAAACTATTTTGAGGGAAAAATCGTCTACTTAGATGGATGCGACAGATAGACATCGACAGGTGGATGGATAGAAGTGCAGGTGTTGCTCTTTTCTTCCACCATATTCTCAGTTTTAGAAACACGTGCGAAAAGTCAAGAAGCTCACTCTAGTCAAAGTTGCTACTTCGTTCAATGTTGTAAAATTAGTTTCGAGATCGAAAGCTTTTTATTTGGGGCGTTTTTAAATTTAAAGATTGCTTATTTCTGTTTGAGAATTTCCTTGAATTAATAATAATAAAATACCATTTCACCAGTATTCGCAAAAAGTCAATTAAAATGCTAATATTCATTATTTGGAAACGAAACTAATTCATAAAATAAAAAAAAGTTATATGTGCTGTTCCAAAATTGATTTACGGTTAGAGTGAAACATATTTTCAGTTATAATTAAATTTGAATACGTCATGCCTTTGTGTCCCATAAATAGATTTCGTGATCCCGTATTATTATTGCCATAAAATTTCTGACTGTCTGCTTCGATCCCGTGTATTGCGTTCTATTCTGGCACCAAATTTCCATATACGATTTGCATTAATTGCCCATTTCATACCCAACCAAAAACTATTAAAAGAGCAATGAAAAGATTAAGAATATAAATTGAAGCGATATATTTCGAGAACTAACTGAAAGCTATTAAGGGACTAAACTCATTCTTCCAACATGCAATAAAAGTTCTGGCAACTTCATTTAAATTTTTTCTTTAATTAATTTACTTTTATACAGTCGGCCAGATTTTAATTCTGAAATCGATATATCAATCTAGCATTCCGCAATATTATCTCTCAAGAAATTTCAAACTATCAAAATAGTTTCTGTATAAACTTCATGAAGAATTTCAGAAGAAATTAATCAGACAAATTTTGTATTCACGAATGTGATTTAAAATTCGAAAAGTGTAAAACAGGGGCCAATGTCTTTCTTTTGTGGAGGAATCTCTAATTTTCTTAGAAAAAAAATCCCTTGAAAATTAATTAAGTCGCGATCGCACTGAGCGAGCTTCGTTTAATTACGTTCGGGCGACAGGTAGATTGTAGTGCCGCAGTCTGCATAGAATTTCGAGAAATTTTCTAACGTTCTCTTCGTTCTCAGGAGAACGATTCTGAATAACAATGCCCTGGAGCTGGGAGTGCACCAGAAGTACGAGAACAACTTCGACGTGACACAGATCGTATACAACGTTACTCAAGCATTTCATGGCCCGTGTATGGAATTTCACTTTAAATCGCTCTTACAGTCAACTCATAGAGAATTACGCACATTATCGTATCATGACAATGCTCACTGAACATGTCGTTCCACTTTGGACCAAGAATCCACTTTTTGTGGGTCGATTGTTTCACTATTTTTACTGAATACGTAATGAGTGCTATCTGCAAACATTTGCGTAACAATGAAAAAAAACGATACCGTATTATCTGAGATTATGAATCAATAAGACTTTTTTTAGAGGAAGAATTTTGGAATTAATTATCCATCAGTTGTTACAAGGCAATATTTTTAATTGAGAGAACATTCACACGATGAGTGGTATAAACAAGTTTTTCCTCTTAGTATGTTTTTATCCTTGTATGTTTGTGAAAAAAATCATGTCATAAAAATAAGAAAAGGAGATATTTAGTTATGTTATTATCTACGCACAAGTTGATAGCAATTCTGATTATTTAGAAGAATAAAATATATTAACTGACATAAATACGTTGCAGCACATACGGAATAATTAGTTATTCGAAAAAAGAGATTGTATAAGTTATTTTCTATCAATTATATCTAGATCCAGATATGACGAAGTGACAAATGATCTGCGAATTAGACAGGCATGCTTGACCCATTTTGCAGACTTTTATCAATTAAATCTTTCTTCCTTGTATCCCTCTCTATCATATCGACAGTACTTTTCTCTTTTAGAATCAGATGCTGTCATCGTGAATTTAAATTGCATAATGACTTACAAAAATAGTACTGCTTTTTTTTATACGTTTAGAATTTTATAATAAATTAACAGAAATGTTGATGTAATGCATGACAATATCTCAAGATTTTCACGTCTACGTGAATAATAAAAAAATCTTGTTTATTGAATTTTATTATCAGAGCCGTTATGCCTATACAATAAGCAATTATATCGCGCTTACGGGCAACAATTTTTCCCCTGAAGGGAACTATAGTGACTTCTTTAATCGTGATTTATGTGGTGGCACTACAATTGTTTAAGAATAACTACCGTTTTATGTTTCTGTTTGCACAGTTCTTGATACTACATATATGACGTCAGGGAAATATAAGAAATCAGAAGCTATTTTCGTTTTTAATCAGTCATTATTCCTATAGAACTAAAAAGGCACAATAAATGAATAAATAATTTATATGAAGCAAACAAAAACATTCAGAGTTTTGATGACGAAGCTAAATAAAGAAAAATGAGAGAATCAGGAGAATAACAAAAACGTTCATTGCAATGTTAAAAAATATTGAAATCAAAACAGACATTTTTTTTCGAGAATAAATCGACAAGTTTACTTTTAAATTTGCAATTTTATTATCTCAAGAGAATATCTATTGAATATGTTTATATAGACTTTAAATATTTATCATGATTTAAATTTGCCATCCATTTTCGTCTTCTGCTTGCATTTACATTTTCAAGGGTTTATTTTGCAAAATTTTCAAGAGATATGGTCGTATCTTGGTGCATGATTCAACTTCTTTAAATAACTCTTTTTTTTCCTTGATCAAAAATTTATAACCATGCTCTCCTTTTGATATGCAGGTATATCAGCAAAAGTGAAGAAATCTTCGAAAAACAAATTCAAGTTTCAAAGCAAATTATTTGGTGGTAGATGTAATGTGTCTTCGTAGATTTAAAAGGAGAAGCGGTGTAAATATTTGCTTACTTGAACAAGGTGACTGGAATGCATTTAGAACTCAATTTCGCCTCATGAAAAATTTTGCTTTGAGAAAAAACACTTTGAGTCTCGCCGTCTCGTAGACCGAATAATGAAGATTAAAAATCTCGTAAGCGACGCAGTCAATATTTGCTCGCCCTTGAAAAGTAAGAGGAATGCAAATCTGGAGCAATTTCTCATCTCAGATAAATTCGCGTTTAAACGAAAACAATGGGATCGATAGCTACGCAGAATTCCTTGTGTATATGAAATCTCGATTATTTATAGACTCTATATTTCTCTCCAAAATTGTTAAGAATAATATCAGACCATTAAATAACAATTTTAATATTATTCAAGTCAATTCAATTCAATTATGATTAAATTTAGAAAGTCTTATCATTTTTTTTTGGCACGGACTCTTCTTACGGAATATTTCGTAAGAGTAGCCAATATCAGAAAACAATAATTTTTAAGTCTTAAAACTAAATTGAAAGCTTCCCGTTTATTTAAAGAATTTTTCTAATGGTTGTGCCAAAATTATGCTTCTCTAATCTGCACGGAGACTTGGAAAATACAAATCGTTCCAAAATATAAAAGAACTGTCAATATATACAGTGTACACGGAATGTCCATTTTCACACACAATTGCTTGCAGGGGACGTTATTGTGACAAGGTAATTTACGATCTCGTGTTACTCGAATCATCGATTCGTGTAATGACCCGAAGTACTTATGGTTAATGAGGTATTGCGCGATACTCGACACTAAATGTACATGCCATTGCTCGACGCGGAGGGTCTCCAAGTAAAGAGGAAGTGATACGCACAAAAAAAGGAGCTGAGATCCTTGGCTTTCGACGACAGTTCAAGAATCCGTTTTATTTACATTTTAAATGGACGGTATAGCATTACGAAAGTGATAACTCGCAGATAGATTAGATTGTCGATCTGAAAGCCAAACTGCAGCTCTATGTCGCCGATTAAATCCTAGACATATAATTATCAATTATATATTATCACACGCAAAAAAACGGATAAGGTAGAAGTTGAAAATTACAGGTAGCAGGAAACTGAGCTACTTCATCTTGAATCATGGGACACGCGATACCGTGTTTTGTGAATTTTTTTAAGGCACTTTATAGATTATGATAAGTTAATTTTATCTACAAGCTCTGGAATATTTATTTCTAACTGTTATGGTATACCGTTGGTAGAAGAATTTAAGTTTATAGTTTATTGGGTACTAATTTTTAAACTAATTAACATTGCAAAATGTATGAAGTTATAGTAATCTCAAAATTGCGCGCCAGAATCCAGAACAATACTACTATTGTTTTATCAGATATGTTTCTTCAGGTGTGTTAGAACAATTGGAGGAGATGTAAATGCATCTAAAGGGGTTAAGGGGACAGGATCAAGGTAAAAGGTCAAATAAAGGTGCAAGGTCAGCACTCCAGACTTACTTTAACTCGTAGGCTGAATGGAACGACAGTCAGCAACTGACGGTACTTCTCCTAAGGTTCATCCGTACACACGTGAATAGTGACTTCACACGCGATTCACACGAGAGCACGAGGTGCGATCTCGTCCTCTTTACACACCACGTAATCTTTTATGCCATCTCTCCCTCTAATTTTTTCACCATTTGTCGATTTACTTTTCCGACAACACGATATTATCTGTATTTGCATTACATAATTAATCTATATGTATATTATATTGCAATTACTATATTGTACGAATATAGTAAGGCATATAACAAATATAGTAAGCTGACAGAGGACAAGAAATTATCGTATTAAAGAATAAAGATTCTCTCTCAATTTGAATTAGTAAGAAGTTACTAATGAAATAGTGCCGATTCGTTTACTAATTCACTTTAGTAAGGATT
>JAUESH010000024.1:11643385-11673301 GCA_032275165.1 Synergus magnus
TCCCTTCAAATTCTTTGAAATTCCTTAAAATCCTTTAAAAAGTCTCTATGAAATCCCTTAAAATACTTTTGAAACCTCTTCAAATTCCGGACAATGTCGGGATTTTAAATTTCTGCTTATTATATATCTATTCGCAGTTACTTCTATTACGCCATTTATTCTAATCCCTTTCGCCTATTTATTGCACTGAGTGTGAATCTCGATAGATTGAGAAAGAAAAGAGTGAAGTTTACTGTGACAATATGTTCTTTTCACAGACAACACATTTCTCTCGATTTTACAGGACGTAATTAAGTTGGAGACACAGTATTGGATTTTGGTGGATATACCGCGACAAGAAAAGCAGGAAACTGTGCCGGCCTTCGTCCTGAGAGCTTGCACCATCATGGAGAAAACCCATAAAAGCGGGGAAGGTGTCAAGACCACGGCTCGACTCGCAGAAGAAGCGGAAAGCAAAAGGGAGCGGATCGAACGTCTTGAAGGTGCTTCACAATTTCACATATTGCATGTGCTATAAATATTATATCCCTACCAGGTGTCCTATAAAATTCACATTGCTCGTAAATATCGACTCGCCAGGTTTACTAAAGATACTTTTTTATATTTACAACTTCATATGAACGTGAAATTATTACTCTTTTAACTTGTACATACTCTTCGAAACCATTTTGAAGCTTTATGCTTTATCTTCACGCTCTAAAATAAATTGTAGGTTTATGTGCTTAAATCTGAAATCCAATCATTTTTTAATTTAATTGGGAAACTTTGAAGAATCGTTTAATGTGCCCGACGATGCAACAAGGAACTTGGTGTGCGATTCATAGATCATAGTTAGCTTGTAATGGACGAGAGAAACGAGAACGAAATGCTGCAATTGCAAAGAAAAAACGACAAATAAAACCTTATCTCTCACAAAGTTGATTGGCATGAATAATACGAATAAATAGCAAACTATATCTCCGTAAAATTAAAAATTAAAGAAAAAAAGTATGATCATTGCCCATTTTTTACAGAGATCCGAGATTAAGGGACATTTTTTATATTTTCTAATTATTTCGACAAATTCGAAGTAATCTGGCTAAAAAAATCCCTCGTTTTATAATTTAAATAATTATTCTGGTTTCTAAATCTGCTTGAGATAGAAAATCGCTCTAGGATTTTTTGTAGAAAACAGTGAAAAAAATTCCGACATTGCAAGCAAGCTCATGCGAAACAACTAGCCATAAATCTGGTCCTCTACTTTTTTTCTTAATCACAAGATTTTTCGAATTTAGCGAACCGTGGAAAGAGTAGAAAACATCTCGTTCGTGGGGAATAAAAAGGGTAATAAAAAGAGTACCAGATGTCAAACAAATAAAGTTGATGAATAGAAAATGAATATATAAGAGTACATAAATGAAGTCGCATGTAAAGGAAAATCGATAAAGATATGAGAAAAGCGTGATAGAAGATGAAAAAGTAAGTCAAGTAAAAAAGGTGGGCAAGTTGACGGGTAGGATTTATTCGAGCAGAAAGGCAATGATCGAAAGAGCAAGATGGTTCTTGAAACTCTCAAATGGAAGTGGAACTGGGTGGAACTTTAAGAAATAAGTTCAGAGTGGTTATAAAAGGAGGTGTATACCTCCATTTCACCACTTAACCCATGTTACTCAAAGACAATGAGATTTGCTGGCTCGTTGCCCGGCGCAAACGTTTTTCTGCCACATTCATTCTCTATCTATTGATTTGCTCAATTGCACTTGTCTCTTCGCGTCCTTTGTATTCAGGCTTAACGAAATCCTTCCTTTCTCTTACACAACAAAGTAAAAAGTTGTTTCTAAGCCCTGTGTAAATAATCGTTTCATTATAAAAAGTAATTTAAAAAATTGGAATTTCTTTTAACTTATCAAATAAATATTTATTTATTTACAGACATGACAATGGCTCAGATCGAAGCAGAAAACACCCAAATGACCAACGATCTCTACAGGCTGCTAAAAAAATACAGTGGACTCAGAAATCTAATCAGAGTCCTCAAGGTAATTTTATATTTTATACTATTAGCAATGTGAATTCTAACATTATACTGAACGCAATTTATGAGGCATGCGTAGAAAATATAAAAGCTCCTTGATATTTTTTTTTCGTGTTAAATTAAATCTCCTGCGTAAAATAAATGTCTTTCACCATGTAGAAAATTGGCAAAAAAGAAACTTCCAAGAGTGAAACGAAGCATAGCAACTTAAGCTCGAATATAAACGCCCTGTGTTTTTAATATCCCAATAAGTGGGCAACAAGGAGTAATAAGATGCTCCTCGCTTATTTTTTACTCCCTCTGGTTATCATCCGCTTCCCCTATGTCGACCTAATATCCCATAGAATAAATTATTCAGTAAAAAACAAGCCATGTAAACTCACGATCCCTGACACTGATTTGATGTTACCTCATGATCCTTAATAAGATTTACAAAATCCGATGAATAATATGCTTTGAAGGCAGTCAAAGCTTCAAATAAAAATTCTTTAAACTGTCGAGGCTATGGGTAGAAATTGTACTAGGGCCCAAGTCGGATTCCAACTAGTTTCTTTTTTCTAAAATGTTTTCAACAAACTTTGAATTTTGCAAAAAAGTTCCAGATTGATCTTGAAAGTAGTGAAAATAGAATGGGTTAGCTTTTTCGTGATATTTGCCTGATTTTCTATTATTATAGACATGCTGAGCAGAAAAGTATAAAAGAAGGAGGAAGAATGCCTCGAGCTTGGAAAAAAGCATTTTACCCTTACAGATTTGAGGCTTCATAATGCACATTATAGAGGATGTAAGGTAGCAATGAAGACGTAGCCTGAAGCCACGAGAAGCTTGGTTTATCAATTGAACTACCCTCCACCTCTAGAAAAGCTAAATCATATTATAAAAGAAGTTGAAGGCAGCAAAGGAGAATCGATGTTCCTTCTTGAATATCGTTCTCTTGCCTCTTGAATAAATTGGAAATCCAGTAGATACTTTTTCAGTCTACTTTTTCTGCAATGATAAAAAATTCGCAATAAATCTGTCCTCCCAAATTCAATCAGCTTAGGACGCATTTTGAATGAGTTAGTTCATTCTAATTTATAGTATTTTTTTCAAATCGAGGAGACAAATGTGAATGTAAAAATAGAGTAAATTGTTGTATGCTTAAGTTGAATTTGTTTCAGGAGGAGTATAACAGTTCGAAGGTTTATCCAATGTTTCCTCGATATACAATCTTGAAGGACATGATAAAGGATATTATGCACAACCCAGATTACATGGAGGTTTGTCACGAAGTGGATCAAGCATAGCGGCCGGACCCTCTCCACCGTTCACCACGAATGACAATGTAAATTAATTTTCATTACGTGGTAGGTGAAGGGGGGGTACTTAGAGAATATTAATATAGTTTACAATTTAATTTTTATTAGAGTACATTTTTAGTATACTCTGATAAATGGAAATAACGTAAACATACTCCCTTCCAAAATCTAACTCTCTTGACTCCAAATTATTTCACTCATAATTCAAAATCGAATTATTTAAAGCAACTTTTATACTAACATTAAATGTATAAGTTTCATTTGGTAAACATTAAATGATTGAATCTGATTTGCAGAAAAAAATATAAGCTTTCGTGAATGACTTACAAACACGAATTGAAAAAATATATATTTAAATTAATCTATTGAAGAGCCATCAATTTATGTAGTTTTCAATCATTCCTGAGTTTTTTCTATTTCGTGATAATTGTAAAGGTTTTGTAAAGATAAAATTGATTCTCAAATTTTGAAATATCAGATAAGAAGGCTATCGGCGTAAATTAATACAAATGATCGATAATGGTAGAATATTAGATAATTACTAATCAAGCGGAAACTCGTCAAGAGGATATCAGTTGAGTAATTAATTACCCATTGATTTCTGATTTCGATCGGAATAGCCGCTTGCACTTCGAGACACAAAATAAATATATTTTATAGCAATTATGGAAGAATAACTGGGAAATTTATACTTACAAAGAACGTAAATATTTTAATATTTAATTCATTAAATTTGAAATATTACAGATGCAGTAAGTATATTTTCTCTCAGTCTGCGCGATTAACTTTGAAATTGTTAGTCACGGTTTAGCCTCGGATGGCAGTTTAATAAAATAATTTTTACTATATAAAAATCTAAGTAATTAATTTAATTGTACTGGAAAAGAATTAGACGCTTTTTAAATGTTTTTAATTATTTTTAGTCGAATTAAATGTGGTTGAAGTTTTGAATGTTCAAATTAACGAATTTTTGTATTGATTACATTTTAAACTAGGAACAGTGTTAAAATATTGATTAGTTGGAACAATATTTCTGGATAAAATAGAATTGAGAAAAAGTATTTCGTTCATTTGAACGTTCAAAACCTCTGTCACATCGAATTAATAAGTATAACATTTTGTTAAAAGTATATAAATTTATATAAAGAATGTTAATATTCTTCATATATTTTACATTTAAAATGGGACATTTGAATTTGGATTTTCATTTTTTTATATTACTAGAATTTTTAGAAAATTCTTAGAATCTAATTTATTAAATATAATTGTTACTTTAGAGAGATTTCTATCAAAATCTACAACACTAGCGTAAATTATTTCTCTATTCTATAATCAAGTGCGAGCAACTATAGAATAATTTTTCATTGTTGATAATATAATAGATAGGTACTCACAGAATTAATTAAAATAATTCTGATTAAGCAGTAAATTAAACAAGAAAATGTAAAATTAAAAATTAGTAAGCTTTATGTGACGTTGAAACTCGTACTATAAAATTTTAATTCAGACATGTGTAATTTTGAAATTAAACCTAATTTCATAATAGGTCGCCTGTTCCACTTAATTTTATTTCTATTTTTAATATTCTGTGTTGTGAGATAATTTGTTGAAAAGTAAATAGACTTTAATGATAATAGAGAACACATTCATTTTTGTTATAAATTATCAATAAATTCACATATCGAGACGAATAAATTACAAGTATCGTTCGATATAATTCAAAACTTAATTCGCGATTGATTACATAATCGCGATAAACTGGAGGGAATTATCGACTTCGCGAAAGTGTGCCATTTTTCTAATATCCAATACTCGATAATATTAATTACTACTAATTATTAATATATAAATAATCAGCATTTAAAACGTGGATGTCAAAAACTATTCCAAAAATGTTTTTTTGAATAATGCATATTACGAATCAAAATTATTCAACTTTTCTATGAAATATTTTTTGGAATAAATATATGACTACGATATTTCAAAAAATGCTACTATACCATCCAATATAAAAGAAACAAGTTATTCCGCTCTGTCACTTTCAGTCTTAAAAAAATATCTCATGAAATCAAAAACATAAATTGCGTGAGAAAAATCAAATATAAATTATCTAAAAAAGAAATCAAACCCTAATTAATTTCAATCAAAAATCAGGAGATCAATTGTAATTCTGAGAATAAGAAAGCGTCCGGGCTGGATAATTACATCTTCGGTAAAAATAAATTCTAAGTAAGAAAACTGATTAAGATTTTAACTGTAAAAAATGCACAGCGTATAAATTTAATAGTATAATAAAAAAACTGAAATGGCTGACAGCCCGAAATCAAAATACGAAATAAAATGCGCGTGCAATATTGAGATGAAGAATCATCTGCCATTTTAAAAAATGGCAAACCATTTCAATATTGGGCGACGAGTAGTAACTAAATATGTTCATCCCGTACCATTTATATCAATAAATTACCTCCGTCTCTAAGAAAATAAATTGTCCCGCAACATTTCATGAGCATTCATGCAAAATATAATATTAAAACTTCAAATTCAATTATAATGAATTATTTTTTAAATAATTTTATTATAAAGAGTTACTTGTTTTACTCAGCAGAATTAAAAATTATTATAAAAAATGTATGCGTTTGAATATTTTATAGTAATTAACTTTTAATTAATGTCATCAGTACGTTCACTAATAATTTTTTACTCGTCCTAGACCAATTATCATTGTATCACAAATTATAGATACTTAGATGTAAGATTAATTATAGCTGAATAGCGCAAAAAGTGTAGAGAAAGAGAAAAATCTAAAAAATTAATGCAATGACTTTGAATTGAAGAACATAGCCAGTGTGCTCGCCTTTTCGACAAAACTAGGAGAGTGCCAAATAGATTTGAAATTTTATATACATCAGTGCGTACTTCCTCTCTCTGTATATGCGATTTTCTGAATGAGTGTTTTCTAAATTTTAGGATCGTATCATCCATTAAAATGTGCGCGTTATATCGAACTTAATTTATATTTAAAGATTCATTTAACGTTAATTAATTTTTTATAAATTCAAATTACATACTATAAAATTAGAGATAATTCATAACTTCTGTGGTTTTGATGATAAATATGAAATTTATAAATTAATATGAAATTATTGATAAATAAATTCAAATTTTGTTGTACGTCATTGGTAACAACACATTTCAAAATTGATTGACAAATTCGAATAACGCGCACAATTATTATATTTCTAACAAAATATTATCGATGTCAGAGCGAGATATCTACCTAAAATGTGTTTAAAATTTGTATATAATTGCGGTATATAAGTTACCACATAAGCTATACATAAGGGTCTTCGAAAATTTTCCCTATCTTCAATTCATTATTTATTTAGTTTCGGCAACTTTGAAGCAATATTGCATGTAAAACATTTTTATTAGAAGGAATAGTTTCATTTTTAACGAAATAATCGAATTTAACTTTTCGAACTAAAGAATTGAGGATTGGTAAAAATATTGAAGAGCAGAAAGAATACAGCCTTTAACTATCATAGGTATATAATTAGTTTAAAGCAGTCTAAAGCAGTGCTAATGAAATAATTTATATTATAAATGATAATATATGCCGTATATAAAAATTATAAATATAAATATGTATTATGGAGTATCTTCCGCAAGTAAAATTCGACCAATCTATTTGTCTATATATATATATATATTACTCATTAAGTATACGTGTCATTTACGCTTCCCATGCCTCTATCGTCGATATAAACTCGAATTTCAAGATTTGTGAAGCCCCATTTGAAATTATGATTAATTATGTGCACAAATCGAGGAACAATTTAGGTATGTTCGCTTTTTAAAATCAAATGCATATCTAAATGAAGAGGAAGAGAAAGGCGGAAGTAGACAAGAAATGAAAGAATGAATTAGAAAAAAGGAAAATATTTTTTAATTTTGTGATGTGCTGTGTCGAAACGTCAGTTTCGATTTAAAATTAAAATAAGAGTATTACTTTTGATCGATGTCATTGAATAGATCAAATTGTCTACGTATGTTGTTAGATTTTAAGCAGCCTTGTCTGGGCAGATATAAACTTGAATAAATAGAATTGATTTGATTCTTTCCTTTCATTTCCATTCTTTGATTTT
The DNA here is from genome assembly GCA_032275165.1 of Synergus magnus. Taxonomy (NCBI): domain Eukaryota; kingdom Metazoa; phylum Arthropoda; class Insecta; order Hymenoptera; family Cynipidae; genus Synergus; species Synergus magnus. The sequence goes on from JAUESH010000024.1 coordinate 11,650,843, forward strand.
ATGATTTTACAGCAATTCTATTCCGTTACTTCATTTACTTAAATAATGTTTTTATCTTTTTAAATGCAAAATTGCAGTTTAAAAGGATGTAAACAAAATCAAAATTTTGATACTAATAAATTATGCATTAAAAGCATTTTATCAGTGTATATTTTTGTCTATACTAAATTATTATTTGAGAGCACATGAAAATATTTCTCGTTAAATCTCTATTTATTTATAATCTTCAACTTCGTGATCTTTACTCAATACTCGTCGATTTAACTACATTTCAAATCATTTTCAAGAAAATATACCACGATTTTAGCTTTGTATATTCGTTAAAGAAAAACTTTGATATCCAGTCTTTAATTTTATTTTTTGGTAATATTGATAGTATAGTTAATATAAAATAAGAAATTAATTCTGGATGATTTTAAAATACATAAAATCAATTTTCTCAGTTTAGTAGTTTGACTAAATTATTAGAAAATGTATTATTTTTTTTAAATTTTATCTGGATTTCAGAGATTTTTAATAACATATATCGATGTCCGAAAAAATGTTTCAAGTGTAAAAGTTCATAGTTACAAAATATCGTATCGCATTTATAGTCAAATAGTATTCCATTTTAGAAATATATCGTTCCTATTTATTATAAATCTGTTTCTTATGTTTTTATAGTGAGAGTATAGTAGAAAATAAAAATGTATGTTATATCATAAGATAGCAAATTAAAACCATAGAATCATCATCTAAAATTTACGTCATCAAAATAATTCCATGTATCGATAATTCAATTTAATTTTTGCTCGATGTGTATCTTTGTTACTGTGGAAAAAGCATCAATCGTTTATTGACTGTTACGCTTTGTTAATAAAATATTTACAAAAAATATTTTTTGAACTATTATTTTTCATTAATTTTATCCCTTCTATATTACTATAGAAGTCCAATTTAATTTCATTTAGCTCTTAATATATTCAAAATGATTTTTACTTGATGGTGGAAATAAAATTGTCAACCCGCGTGTCACTATTTATGAATTGAAACAAAATTGACTCACCAATCTGGGAGCTCCAGGATTCCGAAAGTTTTTGGAATAACCTAGAAACTATATAAAAATAACGTAAATTAAATTCTACTTTTTATATTATATTCTTATCATTATTAACTAAAAAGAGAGGTTTAATCTAAAAGGTGGAAAAATAGTTATACAATAGTTAATACTTACACCCAGATTCTGTAGATGCTTTACAGGTTTTCGGAATTTCCTTATATGTGTAATCCCTCGTTGATATTCTTTCATCATTATCACAGAACCGTCTGAAAAGGACAAATATTTTATGTTCAATTTCAGATCCACATAATCCATTCTACTCTACTTTGCTACAAAAAAAAGTTCTATAGAAAAACTATTTTTAAAAATGATTAAGATTTAATTTTTAAGATTTACTATAGATGTCAATATTTTTTAATGGGAATAATAATAATAATCACCATACCTGATTGCAAAAATGCGATAATCACATAAAATAAACTAAAATCACTCGCGAATACCAAAGTATCCGGGAAATTGTTTTCTATTGCACTGATTTTCTCAAAAATTCTCCACAATTAACGATTCAAGATCAATAAATCACCAACATTCAATGTTATTTTCACACTTGTCGATAACTTGAAATGCGACTCTGGAAAATTCTTCGCAAATTGAATGGTCGTATTACCTACTCGTGAATATATAAAAACTCAATAACAAACGAAACGATTTTCTGATTATTTAAACTATTCGCATCATGCATCCAACAATTATAGTAACTTAGCTAACGAAGCTAATGAATTTTTTGCAACATAACCAAACTTTTTTTTAACAACCGAATTAATTGTTGAAACTCAATAAAGTAAAATTCTAATTTTATTCAAACATAGACGACGATAATGTCTTTATATCCGATTATTGAATAAGTAAAGAACGTTGCGTCGAATACTTTGTTCAGATTATTTTGTAGAAATTGGCGGAAACCCCACAAACGCGAAAACGCGTAACGACAAAAATACCCAGAACCACCCACTCAGCACTAATCGTACCAATCGAACAATTCAAATTCAAATCATTTCGAAGAACTCGAAAACGCTGTTACGCATTTTTTTTTTAAGTTTTAGATGTAATTATGCAGCAAAATTTAACCGATTGTCTAATTAAGTTCGACAATTTATCAATTAAATGAATTTTCGACCAAGATATTTTAATAACTTTTCTTAAATAAGGTTACCTGTGAATTTTGGCGGGAGTCGTTAATTGTCGATAATCGATTTCATACTTTAAAGCGTTCGATTTTAAAAATTGAAATATATTATTCTCTTAATTTATTTATTATTTATGTTGATTAAATTTTTTGTCGATTACAGCTATGGAATTTCGAAAGAAACTAGTAATAAATCTAATTGAATTACCCATCACTAGGTGTCGATAAGTCTGAATCCGTGGAAATCAACTGTCGGTAACACAGAAGAGTGTTCTCTCATTTCTCACAGAATGACGCTTCGGTTCCTAAATCGGTGACAAGTAGTTTTCTCGCAGAACAAACTACATACAGTGTTGATAAGAGTTATTATTGCAAATTGAGTAGTTTTAATCGCAATTATCTACTGTTAGAAAGACCATGTTAACATGGCTGTATAACAAAGGAAGAATATCGGGTGGACGCTCCGAAAACTCCAAAATGGCCTCGTACGCCCAGTAAGTTCATGATTTATAAATTTTTATTTTTTTTTTAAAGAAAACAATTTTTCCAACATTTCTTCACTTATCTCATCAGCGGATATTTCCATTTAATATTCCGCAAAATTCATCTTTTTCGCTATCTTTAAGATTGATTTTTCAAGCATTCTTTAAATGATGCGAAATTGAACGATCAATTTGTATCCGCTGACGTGTCACCGGCTAGGCTAACCAAATTTAATATAAACCGGCGCGATGTAGATATTGTAGATGTATGGATTATAATTTATTTTAATAGCAGAGTCTGAGCTCAAATCATTCCCCGACGAACGCAAAAAAATTTGTCTAATTTTAGAACATGCTGAAGAACACGAGGGTCAATTTCGTCATTTTTACTCGCTGACGGAAGCATATTCTTTTTTTATATTTATCACTTAGCGTCTTAGCGATAACATCATCTATTATCTGTTTAATATTATTTTTAAATTCAAACTAAAATATTCAGTTCCTGATTTAAGTTTCCTGAGTTCTTCAGTATCCAAAATCTTTTCCCTTTTCAGTCTTACATTATTCTAAAAGAAATAAACTTGAATTAACGGAAGATAAAAAAAAACGTTTACAAATATTATTGATATATAATATTGCGACTCTTCCTTTCTTCCCTTTCTTCATAGATAAGCTTTCGTTTTATCTAACACGTTTTCAACTTTAGAAAAATATTTACTTTTAGAATTGCAGTTTAAAGCAAGAGGAATATAATTTGTAATATCAGCGTCAAAATATTAATTCGCTTAGATTGATGAAACATCGAGAATCTAATTATTACTTTATTTAATCACTGTTTTTTTCACTCATGAATGTTTTATTCTTACAGAATTGGAATTTTTTTACTCTGCTGTACAGTTTTAGTAACAGCGGTTAGCAGAGATAATTTTAAAACCTGTGAACAAAGCAGTTTTTGTAGGTAAGTATCGAACGAAATTATCAGGCTTATTGACTATTTTACAGTGGCCACATGACCGGGATAACAGAAGGAAAAGCTAACTCACTATTGTTTGAATTTTGCAGACGATGTCGAAAAGTAGAGCCTGGAAAGACGCCTTACGAACTTCTACCGAATACTGTGTCTTATAATCAGACCACTTTAAGTGCTGATCTTTTTAATAAGGATACAGGAATTTTGTACATTTTGAAATTAACAGCCCTTCGCGATAGTACGTTTAGACTTTACATCAATGAAAAGACTCCTCTGCATGCAAGATATGAAGTAGAACTTGCCCTTCAAGCAGAACCTCAAGTTTCAAAAATCGACTCTGTGGAGAAATCAGAAGAGTCAATAACAGTCAAGAGTGGACCTAACAAGGCTGTTTTATTCCTCAAATCTTTTAAGGTTGACTTGTACTCTCGAGACCAACTTGTAATTTCTGCAAATGCTCGAGGTTTGATGCGATTCGAGCATATCCGAACGAAACCAGAACCGTAAGAACATTTTTATAATACTTGGATATTTAGATAAGCTGTTTAATTTAATTTTTATTCACTTTAGATTGTACTAATACTTTTGAAATAATGAACTAATACTTTCAGAAAACAAGATCCTGAACAAGATGGTGAGGAAAAGGTGGAGGAACCAAAACCAGAAGTTGAATCTGAATATCCAGGAGATGGAGCTGATAGTGATCCAGGTGCATGGGAAGAAAATTTCAAGTCCCATCATGACACGAAACCTTTGGGACCAGAAGCCATTGCCTTGGATTTTAGTTTTCTTGGGGCAGAACATGTTTACGGAATTCCAGAACATGCTGATTCCTTGGCACTAAAATCGACGAAAACAACAGACCCCTACAGATTGTATAACTTAGATGTATTTGAGTACGAACTCAACGAGAGAATGTCTCTTTATGGAGCCGTGCCTGTTCTTTACGCACATGGGTAAGTTTAAATACTTTCTCCTTCGCAAATAATAAAATAATACATAAAAAGTTATTGAAAGACAGAAAAGAGAAACAATCATAGCGGGGAGTAATCGTGAATTTGTGTTTACAGAAAAGAGAAAACTTCGGGAATCTTCTGGCATAACGCAGCAGAAACCTGGGTCGACGTTTTATCTAGTGCGGATAATAATGTAGTTGAAAGCATTGTTAATTTTGTGTCTGGGTCGAAGAAGCCTCAAGTTGATGCTCACTTTATGTCCGAGTCGGGAGTTATTGATGTATTTTTCCTGCTGGGACCAAAGCCTCTGGATACCTTCAGACAATATACACTTCTTACTGGTACCGCACCTTTACCCCAGGCATTCACCCTAGGTTACCACCAATCCCGCTGGAACTACAACGATCAGGACGACGTTCAACAAATCGCAGACAGTTTCGACAGATACGACATGCCCATGGACGTGATGTGGCTCGACATTGAATACACAGATGGCAAAAAGTACTTCACCTGGGACTCCCGTAAATTCCCAAACTCCATAGAAATGATCCAGAATTTGACCTCTAAGGGAAGAAAACTCGTTGTCATCATTGACCCTCATATTAAGCGTGATGATAGTTACAACGTCCACGTCGATGCAACTAGCATGGGTTTATATGTAAAAACCAGAGACGGGAAAGACTACGAAGGTTGGTGTTGGCCCGGATCTTCTTCCTATCTCGACTTCTTCGATCCAAAAGTCCGCGATTACTACATGAGTAAATATGACCTCAACAATTTCCAAGGAACCACAAACGATGTCTACATCTGGAACGATATGAACGAACCCAGCGTCTTCAATGGTCCAGAAATAACAATGCCTAAAGACGTTATTCATTTCGGAGGCTGGGAGCATCGAGATGTTCACAATACCTACGGCTTGATGCAAACTGTTTCAACCTACGAAGCTCTTCTGAGAAGATCGGAACGCACTTTAAGACCTTTTATCCTCACCAGATCTCATTTCGCTGGATCTCAAAGATTCGCTGCTGTTTGGACCGGAGACAACATGGCTGAATGGGGTCATCTTAAAGCTAGTTTTCCGATGTGTTTGTCCCTCGCAATTTCTGGAATATCATTTTGTGGAGCAGATGTTGGTGGATTTTTCAAAAATCCTGATGCAGAGCTTTTTGTGAGATGGAATCAAGCTGGTGCCTGGCTTCCATTCTTCAGACAACATTCGCACATTGAAACTAAAAGGCGAGAACCTTGGACCTTCAACGATGAAGTAACACAGATTGTGAGGGAAGCCTTAAGACTGAGATATTCCTACTTGCCTCTATGGTACACACTCTTCAGAGAACATGAAATCAATGGTACTCCAGTACTTAGACCTCTTTGGGCTCATTATCCTAATGAGCCTGAGACTTTTGCGATTGATGAGGAATTACTCGTTGGAGATTCGATTCTCGTTCGTCCGGTATTTGAGCCTGGAGTAACTGATGTGAATGTCTACTTGCCAGGAGAAGGGAAAGTCACTTGGTATGATATTGATACCATGCAACAGCATGGACAACAGAGCACGTTGACTGTTCCAGTAACGCTTCACAAGATTCCAGTTTATCAAAAGAGTGGATCTATTGTTCCGAGGAAGATGAGGATACGTAGAAGTACTGTGGCGATGAAGAATGATCCTTATACACTAGTTGTCATCGCTGATAATAATGGAAAGGCCAACGGAACACTTTATATCGATGATGAAGTCAGCTTTGAGTACAGGCATGGAAAGTACCTTTATTTGAGGCTTTCGCTTGATGGGAATAATCTGTCGTCGAAGAAACTGGACAAGGTAGCGAGTTATGAGACCAAGAGCTGCCTAGAGAGAGTTGATATCGTCAACCCACCTAAAGGAATTAAGTCTGCTCAATTAAGTTCTAAAAGTAAGTGAATTCATTTAGAATTTAAATTATTAAATCACATATTTGAGACAACAAATGTTCAGAAGTATGTAGTAAAGTTGAAATTTTTAATACTTATATGTTTAAAATATATCTTTTATTTTTGTTTCAGGTCTGGGTAAGGTGACATTAGAAACAAAATACAATCCACACAATAACGTACTGGTAGTGCGCAAACCTAGTGTAAATATGGGAGAAGAATGGACGATTGAATTGCTACATTAAATCGATCATTTAACTTCTTTTTTTTTTAATTAAATTTTATTCATTAAATATCAGTTAACCGAAGAAAAGCAGCCTACGCAAAAGTTCATCCATCTGTGATCCCACATATATTGCATCTGAACAAATAATTGCATGTATTCATTATATGCGTGACTCCCAAAATCTTAGGACGCTCATCGGCTTATAAGTAATCTATACGTAATCGAGCGACGTAGATTCGAAAATATTTATGTAAATGTGTTTCATCGTAATGTACATTTATACAAGCCAATTCACGGTACATACAATAGTTTAATAATAAAAATATGTTACGTTTCAAATAATATTTTACAAATTTATTCGCAAGTGTCCCTAACATCACTTTATTCATTAGTTGAATTTATTAATTTAATTCATTATATTAATTGCCTACATTACTTTAGTTTCGTTCTTTTCGTCTAAAGGCAGCCAAAATATCACGCGTGGAATGTACACAGTTTTGAAAACTTGAGTCAGTCAATAAAAAAAAAAATTCTTTGAAAAAGAAAAATTTAATTGTCAATCACGCTCTTTCAGTTGGTGCTTGCTTATGCGCTAAGTACAAAAATAATATGGAAGACAAGGCAGAGACTAAAAATATTACGTCAAACCATCGGTGATAAAAATTGAATTGAAGATCGCCTAGCACCTGGGTTATGATGATTCGATACTTGGCTGGCATATTCATTCGCATCAAAAGTACTGAAGATACGAAATACATGCCCTATAATAAGAATAAAATGAAACATAAATTGTTGATATAGGAAACAATTTCTTTCTTTACTTATATTAAAGGATTGAAAAGGAAAAAGCTTACCATTATTTGAGCAAGTATTAAAACTATAATATTCGATGATTTGCTGCTTGAGATCGCGTAGAAAAACTGAAACATAGTTTTAATGAAAAATTGGGTAATTTCAAGGAATATAAATTTATAAAACTCTGATTTAATATTTTGTTTACCTTTGTTAAAGTTAGTAACAACCCTCTGATGGAAGTAACGACAATGCATCCAACAAGATAAAATGATATGTGTTGAGACCAGAAAGTAACGTCGATGTTAAAACCGATCCAGTGAACTGCTATTTCCATTCCTCTGGTTACTGGATCTTTTTTGCCCACGCGGTCAAAAACTATGTTTATTATTGACTGGAAATAAAATAATGATTGCAAAAATCTAGAAGATGTGGTAAACTTCGAGGAATATTCTGAGCCACGCTAAATCATAATCTTTAGATTAGAATTGGAATCAACACTTACGATAAAAATTTTCCACATACAGTAAATGGAGAAAAAGTAGCCGAGGAAGTTGAAATACTTTCCTTGCCAGGTTGCCGCCCACTCTAATCGTTCTCTCGCATTTTGAATGTCGTGGGCTTCTAAAAAGAGTTGACGAGATAATTCTTCAGAAGCAGAAACCTCCTGTTGAAGTTGCTTTATATCTGAAAGTTCAAAGCAGTTTTAATCAGAAAAATAAAATAAAATTAAATCTTCAAATCAAGTGCAGAAGTAGGTTAATTTTATTTCAAAATTTAATTACTTTCTTGGTTTCCTTTCAATCCACCTAGTGGCAACATTCCCCAAAGACGAGATCGGCCCTCGGTTTGATCCCCGACTTGACCTTTTTTTGCCAAGGCTATTCTTTTTTTCTTTGCAATAATCATGTCCATTGTTTGTAAAAGTCTCCTCTCGATTGCTTGAACATCAGCAATTGTTACTGGACGCATAAAATAAGCCATGGAGGAATAAGGATAATTTACTGCACCAAATCCTGAGAGTAAAGCCATTACTGTCACACCAATAACACCAATGCGACTTACTCCTTGTTCTATAGATAGCAATCCTTTTTTCGGACTTAAAATTGGAAAGGGGTCTCCCACTTTCCAGAATAAATAGAGGTAGAACAGGTACACTATTATAGTTAATGGCCTTATCAAATTCAGCCTTACTGTAAGTAAAATTAAAATTATTAAGAAAGTTTCCAATTCTGAACTTTATACTTATACTATGAATAGAAACAGATTTTGACAATTAATTGAATAAAGTAAGGAAGAATAGTTATAAATATTTCACTTACCAAATCTCACATTGCTGATAGTAAAATACGCGATATAAAATGGTATCAAAACTATCACCATGAAAAGGAGCATGTAGAGTCCAACATTCCAATGAAAATATCTAGAGCTACAGACAGAAAATATAAATAAAATCAAATATAGTCATTTGCTGACGGACTTGTTTCTACTATTAATCTATTATTATTTACCTAGAATCTAAAACTCCGACTATTTCGAATATAATCAATTCGAACATTGTGCATGATAGGGAGAAGGTAGTTGAGAATATTAATTGCACCAATCTGTGATGTACTTCGTAGTCGCGAAACAATTTTTTCACGAAGAAAACCCATCCTCCCAGGAAAAAAAGTACCTGGAATTTTAAGCAATGTAATTTATAAAGAAATCTAAAACCAGGTAAAAAATATTTTTAAAAAAAATATAAGAATAAATTAAAAATCATCACACAAATTTATCTTTTAAGTTTTCCATCCATAAAACTGATATTAATATTAAAGTACTGTTAATTTTCGGGATATACATACGTCTAAAAATCAAAAACATATGTATAATTAATATATACAGTATGTAATTCTTCCACGTAAACATAAACATTCAAAATACTTGCCAAATATTATTTTCATCTAATAAATTGAAATTACTTAATTAAATAAACGTGTAAAATTCATAAATTCAAAAAATAATTTTCAAAAACTTTAATTTTAACTGCTTTCTATTTACCTAATTAAATTTTAATTTTTAAATGAAGCCATAAATCGTATAAATAAATTAATAAACATAACTATATAATCCATAACACTTTTTGAGGTTAGGGTTAGAAGTAAAAATTATATTAAAAACTAACCTGTGTAACTAGAATGACAAAAGTGTCCTCCAAAAAACCCATTTTTATTAACTTCTTTCTTCTTCTGCGTTTACTGAAAAAAAATCCATTGTTTTTCCTATTTTTCTATAATTATTTCATTTGACATCGGTTTGCTAGATTTGCTACGTTTACCTGTTACCAACCTAGTTTAAACCTAGTTTAACCTGCTCACTGATTGGCTAGAAAGTGGCGCGTTATTTGAAAATCAAAGTTTTACGCATGTGCGTGAAATGTTTGTTACGAACCCGGGAAGGTATTTCTTCTTTAAAAATGAATATTTATATTGTAAAATATTTGATTCAAAATTATTCTTTTATAAATATACAATGCCTTCAATTTTCCAATTTTAAATTTTAGTAAGAAAGTGCGCTATGTAATTTTTAAAGAAATGGTTTTTAATTAATTTTTTCGAGGGATTTCAAAGATTTTAAGGAATTTTAGGGGATTTCGATGCCTTCATCGTAACACAACCATAACAGGTCCAATTAAACTCTCCCTCATCCCTAAAAGCGTTAAGTAATATATGGACGACCCTTTATTGAAAAAAAAAAACATGAAAAATTTAATATAACGCTTTAGTACAATATTTTTGAAATTATTTCTTGCAAAATCATAATAAGCTCTACTTTAAGTTATATAATAAATAATTAATTATTATTATATCTTATTGAATTTTTTGAAGTGAAATATAGAGAATGACGTTTCTATCTTAAATTTAAGAGGAAGAAGAAAAAAGTGAAAAATGCGAACACCTTATGTAATATATTTATATTTTTTTCACTGATAAATGTTTATAAAATTTGGTATTTTCATCCAGTTGAAGGATGAAACATGTAAACCCAATAAAAGAAAACAGAAAGTAAAGAATAAAAACGGAAGTAATAATCTCATCCTTGGTAGCATTTGCAAAGTCTTTCCTGTATTGTTTGATGAAAAAAATATAAAAGGAAATAATGACCCAGTAAAAGCTGTAACTTTGTTGAAGGAAAAGTTGAAAAATAAAAATAAATTCTTGAATTAAATAGAGGATTGAACTCCCAGTTTTTACTGTGTCATTTTGTTTTAAATACTTCTTATAGAATGAGTGTCCACAAAATGTGTGAATATAATGAATTCTAAATTATTCTTACTTATTATATATAATATATTATTCCACCTGTTAACATGACTCAAAAAAAAAGGAAATCAAGCGGGCAGCATGTTTGAAAATGAAAACTTTCAAAGTAAATTCCTCGTCAGTATCTGAGACACTTTCATAAGTGAGATCTAGAAAACAATGAAGAATTTTAATAACTTATCAATAGTACTCTTTTCTATAAATATAATATATTATAAAATAAGTGATAATCTTTTAAAGTCAGACATGAAGATATTCTAAAACATGAATACCTTCAATTTTTACAAATGTGTTTGATAATAACAGATAATTACACTAATAATAATAATTTTACGATGCATATTTTACTGATTTTATTATACATATAAATATTGTTGAAAATTATAGAAAAATACAGCATCTCTACTCTCCGAGAAATAAAAAAACTGTATATGAAACTATATGCGAAACTATATGGGAAACTTTGTCGTAATTTGAGCCCGGACCCTATGCAGTTTCCTATATATTTCCCATATGGCTTCCCATATAATTTCCTATATATGTAGTTTCCCACCTCCCAATTTTTTCCAGTCACTCTCAGAATTGTTAAATATTACCATTTTAAGCTTTAAAAAAATTGGGAGATGGGAAACCATAAGGGAAACTACGTAAGATTCGGGCTCAAATTACGACAGTTTCCCATATTCCCATACAGTTTTCTATATATAATTTCCCATATAGTTTCCCACATAGTTCCCTATATACTTTTCCATATAGTTTCATACATAGTTTCCTAAATGGGATTTTTCAATAGGGAATCGAAACTGAAAGTAGTGGTGCCGATGTGAAATGGCATGCTGGATTTTTGGGGTGATCATCTTGGACGAAAGAGCTGGAAAGACAATAGAAAACTGAAAGTGAGAAATTTATCTTCCTCATAACATTAAGATAACATTAACATAACATTAACATAACGTTCTTTATTCGAAAAATGCACTCTGATTTTACAACTTTCTGCTTTTAAAGAGCTAGCATCAGATGTTTAGGCACGTTTTTCATACAATTCATCCTAATTCCAGCCAGAATCCCACGGCAATAAAAGAATCTTCTCGTATTTTTCTCATTTTTGAAGGAAATTCCAGGAACTTTGGAGGAACCGTCTCTCTCGATTCTTGTCCCCCCATTCAGATCTCAGAAGCACCTGTTGAACACCTACCTGTTTCACTTGCTCGGCCTTTTGCTGGGTCGCTCGTTTGCACGGACCTGCGGCCTCCACAGTATTGAGGCGCACGGTGTCCCAGCACCAACTCGAATTGTTACTCCAGATTGGGCCTCTTTTGCGCGCGACTTTCATTCTTTCATTAAAATTATGTTACGCCGGATAAAAGCAAATTTCGCAAAAATGTCTCATCGCGAAACAGTGGTGTGAACTTTTATGTGAAAAGCCGGAAATTTTTTAATTACATATGTGCAGTGAAATGGTGAATTTTGACAAGCAAAGGAGCTCAAATTTTTAATTAGAGCCTCAAAATGGAGGCGGAAAACCAGGATATCTGTTACAGCCCGGGAAGCATTGCAGGAGCTGTAATTGGGACTTTTTTAACGACGATCCTTCTCCTTGCAGTTGCAGCATTACTATACAGGCAGTGGCGCAGGCATAAGGGTAAATTTTCAATCTTTTTTAGTATTTCTTTTTTTATTTTGAAATATATTTGTAACTGAATGGTTTAATTAAATATAGCGCGTATTCTTATAATTAGAAGGGCGATTCAAATTCTCTGTACTTTGAATGCTTTCGAAATCCGAGTCTGTTTCATTAAAATTTGAAAAGCTTTATTTACATTTCAACTACCTCTAAGCCTTTCGTATATAAATGTTTTATTTACATTCGGAGTAATTTCTGAATGAACTGGAATGCAGTTAAATATGAGCGACCTTAATATTGAGTTTGGATAAGTTAGGTAAATAATTACAAGCTGGGAAAATGCGTGTATTGTTTTATAATTGAATCTGTTATAACATCTGCCATAATTATGCCAATTTAAATGCATTGAAGTCTTTCATCTTTTATGAGAAGTATTTTATATTTAAATATTTTTAAAACCGTTATATCTCTTATTTAATGCGATTTTCAAGTTTTTACAACAAAATAATGTATTATTGTCATCTAATAAGAGTTTATAGCAAATAATAAATTTAGCGATCGTAACGACTAACTAACGACTCTCTTAATCTTACTTGTCATGAACATTAAAACAATTCACGTATGCATACCTATCCGTTAGATAGTTAGAAGGACACTGTATAACGATTTGATACAATCTGCTTTATTACACTCATTAAATTTAATAATTATCCAAGAAGCGATCTGGCTATTTCAGAAAGAATTAAATTCATTGCAATAATAAAATTAGTGCCAATAAATAAATCAAATCTAAGGTTGCTGGCGCGTATATGTTAAAAAGATTCGAAATTATATGCCGCTCGATCATTATACCTACTAATTTCGAAGGTTTTTTTAGGAATTTTAAAATTGAGGCCAGACCAGAATTTCCGAAAGAATATTTGTTCCGTCAGACAAATTAATTATACATAAACAGACCTACGAACTGTCCCAGAGATCACAGGATTTCTTGTTGTTTCGAAATAATTAACGCTTGCATCGATGACGTTACTGTGATTCCTATATGTCTTTTATAGAATGTATTACGTTGCAGATGAGTATTTTCTACTCGGGAAACGAGGCCTGCCTATGTGCATATGTATTATGTATATATATGTCTCAATATATGCGCCTATGCAGTCTCAATGTCGAGATCTAAAGCGGATTAGTATACATTTCAAGCAACAGTTGCATGCATTAAACACTTTCTATACCTATATTTGTCTCTTAAAATTATTCAAAACTAGAAATTGAATTCACTTAATGTAAAATGTATAATAATTGATTCTTATATTTTGCACCATCACAAAATATGCGTGCCCTTTACTCAATTAGATGATATGTTTGCCTTAAAAAAACTAAGAAATCTATTTGCTCAGCAAGTTCAGGTTGTTGACTAAAAGATTTCCTTATCTCTTCCGCACTCATATCGTCTAAAAGCGCTTCTGCATTTGGAATTTGTTAGGTAGACACCTTTATGTCCTTCAAGCTGGTAAGAAAATACCATGAAGATATACCGGTTGTATAATGTTACCAGAATTGTGGTAACTGTAAACCGCACTTTAGATTCAAAAAGCATCAAATTAATCTCATACAGTATAATTGCAGAGATGCAGCTAATTTTCACCTCGCGAGTGTGATTTCCAGTCCTCTAATTATGTATTTCAAAATTAATGCTTGAATTAGTACCAATATTTTAGACAATAAAGAGTCAAATCGCCTATTAGTTGTAATGACTACAATTAGAGAGAGGGGATTAGTTTCGAAATCTTCTAACGGGATTTTAAAAATAACTTAATTAAAATATAAGAAGGTGTTCAGTTGATGAGTTAGTTTCTAATTAACTGCTTATTTTTCTCAGTAATTATCGACAAGAATATTACTTAAGAATACTTTACGAGGAAATGTTTAAATTATGCCACTGGCATAATCTTTTCTTGATTAACTACTGGACCGCAGTTATTTTATGACTTGTTCCATTTATAATTACTCTATGTTGTTATTGCAATTGCGCTCGTTCTTGAGGAAGGTCTGAACAACCTGTGGCGTTTCTACCGTAGAAGGTCTCACGCTATACGACATGTGTAATGTCTCATAAATATCTCTGAGAGAAAAGGTGCTTATACTTATTGCTGCTGATTGTGAGTACCATTGACAGCATGTTCTTTCATTAATCCACGTTCTTCATGAAAAAGAAATTTTTATTTGTCATTAAAACTTTTCCTTCTTGGAAAAACACCTTGAGATTATTTCGTAACTTGACGTTAGTTTTCTCTACTTAACTGGAATCTCAATCTCTTTAACTGAAGTCGATACTGAAGTTTTATCAAATATGAAACAAGAATTCATTTAGGACCTGAAAATTTATCGAATTTACAAAAAATTTCCAACAGTTTAAGTATAGACATAAAGTATCTACATATACACTAAATTCCAAGGTGATTGATCTTGATCTTGATTACAACTAAAAATATAAAATTGAATCTCTGTGTGTGTGTTCCGAATAGGCTTCCACATTTTGAAAGTGCTTACGATCTTTATTCATTTTTTTAAATCTTCTTTTTGTAATATTTTTAAAACACTTAAAATAAGTAAAAAATGTTTTAAATCCTTCGACATCATCTTAATTCTTTTGTAAGTTTTAAAAAAACTTTAAAATCCATTAGGATCTCTCGCAGTTCCTTAAAATCTTTTGAAATCGTTTTAAATATATTGAAATCTCTTGACAATCCTTAAACTCTCTTGGCATCCTTTAAAATTCCTTAAAATCAAATAAATTCCTTTAACATCCTTTGAAATATCATGAAATCTTTTGAAATTCGTTAAAATTCCTCAAATCACTTAAAATGTCTTGAAATATCTTGAGAAATTCTCTTAAAAACACTTGAAATAACTTATAATCACTTAAAGTATCTTGAAATCATTTGGAATTATTCTAAATGTTTTGAAATCATTAAAAATTTTGCGAAATTCTTTGGAATTAATTAGAATCACTTGAAATATTTTCAAATTCCTTAAAATCAAATGAAAACTCTTAAAATATCTTGAAATTCCCTAAAATCACTTAAAATTTCCTGAAATCTTTAGTTTCTATAAAATCCCTTGAAATTCTATAAAGCCACTTGAAAACTCTTCAAATTCCAGGCAAGGCCGGGTAAATTTCCGCTAGTATATACAATATATACATTTTTTTTTTGAAGAGCTAAATCCAAAAGAAGATCCGGATTTTGATCATATATACCATTCCACAAATTACATCAACATCGCATTATATTCACATCAGTATATTCACATCGTAAGTATATTTGATGATAAAAAAATGTGATTTGCCTCGTGGTGTCGAGTTGGTCTAATTTAATACAGAAATCCCGCTTGGTAATCGCGTGCGGATTTTTTTTTCAGATGAGTAGAACCTGAGACTCGACTGGTCCTTTCGTCTCTCTTCATCTTTCACAGATTGTGTCTGTCTGGTCGCAGACCAATTAAAACAAGCTTTCGTCAGAATTATCCAACGAGATGGTACGGCTACGTGCCAGATAAATTTCTGCGAAGGTACAGGTACAGGAACAACCGGTCCTTGATCGTCTACTCTACTGTATATAGTACAAAATAAATGACAGTGTTGTGCCGATGCACTCATGGTGGAAACACCGGTTTTGAGAGCATTTGAGAGATCGCTCTCCGGGTGAGGTTCGCAGGGCTACGAAATGGCTAAATAAATGCTCCTGGCTCAACTTTGGAGACTGATAATCACTGGGAAAACGTTTCAGAGTCTAGACTCTCAAAAAGGGCGTTTCATCTTGCCATTAGGAACATCGAAACGACCCTAGATTTCGAAAGGTGGAGTCTAATCAGAGAAAAAGAGAATTATGACGAAAAAATTCCAGGTAGAGGAAACTGATTGAAGAATTTCAGATTGGAAGCTTTTATAACTGAGGAATTCATTTCAAATTGACTAACTCTTAATTAACGATTCAGTAATGAGTGTAAGCTCTCAAGTTGCATCACTTTCTGTAGCCCCACCACCGCATTTTAATGCAAATACTGGCCCGATTCCTCCTTATGTCACTGTACTTTTCTTCTCGACGAACGCACCTTCAGGAATTTTTTTAAATCTTTACCAAAGATCGCTTCTTCAGTAACACTGATTACGCAGAAGAAATCACTTGTCGCGGTAAAAGTTGATTTACACCTTCCGCATTTCTCTTTCAAAGTGCCATAAATATCGTTTTTACATATTAGAGGTTTTATGAACATTTTGCAATCGAAAAATGTGATCAGTCAAAAAAAAAGTTTTAGGAGTTATCCTGATGACCATTTGCAATGCAATAAAAAATAGAGCCTAAACTACACTCTTAAAATTGATGAGTAGCAGATTATGGGTCCAGAGTGTATAAAAGATCAATTAAGTGCAAATGTGGCAGAAATTACGACCACTTCATAAAAGAATGAATGCATTACTGTACAAAATGCTCCAGGTATCTACAATCTGCATCAATTTTTGCAACACTGTAGATCCTCAAGAACATTCTCGTGTACCAAGAAAAATAAAAAAAATCTTTCCCTTTGGTGCACCGATTTCTGCCTTATTTAGGTAGCAAGGTGCTTGGAATTTGCGATATTTTCGCCTCGGGTGCAGGATTCCAGTGCATTTAAAACGAGCGTTGCTTCACATTTAGCGCATGGACAAGACAAGTTGAAAAGAAAATTTTACGCGTCCCAGTGAGGCGTTTCTGCCAGAAGGCAGTGAAGCAGGAACGCATTGAATTCCTGCGGTACCATCGATGCAGCGAACCTGAGCCCCAAGCCTGGCTCGTTACACATTTCAATGCCCCGTATTCTTGGAGAAGATCCCTTCTGAGATTTATTTTTTTTTTCATTATATCTACTATTCTATATAATCTTCTCAAAATCTGAAAATCAGGTTCCTTCCGGTGACGAGATAGGAATTCTTGATTAACTGAAAGGTGATCAGGTTCATAGAACCTCGTGGTAGCATATAAATGAAGTACCTTTGCTTGTGTTTACGTATGGTATAAGGTATTGGTAGAAGGTATAAGGTATTTGTGGGAATGTATTAGTACGATTGTGTATACATAACAAGGTTGGAGTAAAGTAGAGGTAGACGGTCTGCGAAGGCCTTTAGAAAGTGCGGCTTCGGGCACGTTGAGTCTGATACCACCGGAGGCATGGCATGCCGTTCTGTATTCACCTATGCTGTGATAGTGATCCCATACGAAAATATGTGCAGCGGGATATTAATCCCAGGAAAGACAAATTTGACGAGGCTTTAAAAAATTTCGAAAATCCATTTAATTTGATTCTGATACTCTTAAAAAGGTAACTCGAAGAAAAGAGGGTCAAATCTTATTCCACAATCCTTTAAATCTGTTATGAGGAAGCATTATTACTTGAAAATTTTCAGAACTTATTGGGATAATGTGTAAAGAGATACATCAGAAAGTTTACACTTTACACACGAAGTTTTGTTTTCACAAACGCGTTACTACAATCGTTACTATGAAACTCGAACTTCTATTGAATATCATTTAGAGATTTCTTATACAGGATTGCGCAAAGCTAATAAGTGATAAATTGAGGAATTATGAGCGCGAATGAGAAACTTCGATTTGTTACATCAATGATATTAGTTTCATTCATCATAGAGTTTACGATATTCAGGATAATTCGTATTGCGTGGGATTCTTCTAATTTTCACCATAAATATGGGTATGCTTAGTCTATAGCGAATAAGATACTTGTCGCTGTGTAGAATATATAATTATCTGTGCATGTGTTGAGGGCGGAGGCGCAAAATAGTGGGATGGACATATTTACCTGAGATGAAGCTGTGCTCATCACCGCAAATCTCATGAACAATTTTCAAATTTCCAAACACTTTTGGTTATAAAATAATAATTGATATATGAACTTATATTTTAATTATCGATCCGGTTTGTACATTTAATAACTACGTCAATGTTTTTACCCTTCAGCGTAAAGCGTGCTCTACATGAGGGCATATTCATGAAAGATTCCCACCTTCGATTACTTCAACCCTTTATTCCCTCCCCTGGTTCATTCTTTATTTTTCCTTTGTTCTTTCTTATTATGCCTGAAGAGATTCACGAAGCCCCCGAATTTCTGAGAGATATTTTCTATTGAAGAATCATTTATTTTCACGGTAAATAACTCAGGGGAAAAAGAATTTCCGATGATAAATTCCTGTATAAATTCACAGTTCATGTGAATCGAGGATAATTTTTAGAAAGCGAGGAAATGTCACGAGAAACAACATCGAGCAGGAATTAGAGATTTCTTCTCGCGAGTATGCGAAACATAATGTCGTATTATGCAGACTCGCGAATACACGTAAAACACGTTTAACACTCTCATATATTATATATACATATATGTCTGTATATATACATACATTATACATATATATGTACTTATATGCGTAATATCATTGAGTAGGATATCTAGTGAAAGAGAAAGGTTCGCGTAATGTCACATAAAAGGATCGAATGATTGATAATCCTCTTTCGAAGAACAATAATCTTCACATTTTTCAATAGAAAAATAAATAATTTGTTAATGATAAGCCATCCTATCAGGAAAAGAAAACGCTGGTCAAAATATTATTCAACATTTCCGATTTTAAATTCCTGAAAGTCGATTGGGGAAATCACTTCAGCATTCCAGTCGATTTCGTTCACCTTCGTAGAATAGATTCCAATCTGCTATTATTTTGTTATAGGAAAATTTGTTTGCATTCCTACTCTCTTTATTTAATACTACACTGACTTTATTTTAAAAAGATTCTAAAATCTGAAGTTCGCGCGAAACTCTTCTTTTCTTTAGAAATAATAATTTATGGAATGATAATTAAGGGACTGGACGTTGGCAGGGTTATAATTTCACTTCAAGGCAAGACTCGATGTACTTCCTGTATATATCCTGCACTTTCACACTGGAATTCTAACATTTGGAACGGTGGATGCAAAGAATCACTTGTAATTTTCTTCAGAAAACGATTACACAGTCATTTACGATAATCCATTTCAAACCCGAGATATTCCATTTAATTTGAGCCCAGTAGGCTATTTTATGAACGCAATAATAAATAATAATAATAATAATAATAATAATAATATATTACAAAAGAGAGAACTTAAAACATACGTCCCTTACATTAATATTCATATTTTTACTTAATTCGAGTTTCTTCAGCTGCGGAAATTTAATTTGATTTTCATTCAGCATATAGTGACAACTGTCCGAGAGAAATTAAATAAACCTAAAATTAGTGAGAAATTGTGTGATTATGAAGTAATGATTGAAGTAACGATTGAACCTCGGCATGGTAATTTTAAAATCCATAAAGTAATGACATAATGAAAGTGCAGGCTACATTTTAAGTAGTTATGAATGAAATGCGGTTGCATAACAAATGTTCTCAATCCACAAGTGTTTTCATTTAACTTTCGTTGCTTAAAAACCGGTTGCGATTTTCGTTCTCTATTTTGTAACAATTTTATAACGAGTTTTGTAACAAAAATTGGTTTAGATATTATCTACTTTAAGGAAAATGTAAATTTATTTTTTGCCAAGCTACTAATATTCTGTTGAAAGATATATATTTCAATTATTATTTCATTTTCGGCAATAATTTTCACGTAATAATAAATGTTTGTTGCTAAAACTAGACCATTTACTTCCGTTTCGTACAGACGGTAAACGTAAAGTTGACGAAACTAAATAGCTTTTGTATGGTAAAGTATTACATGTCCCCAAAAGTTTGAAATTGATAATAAAAGTTTAAAATACGGGAGAAATTCTATTAAAAATTTTTACTAAGTGCTATTTAAACAGTCATTAACATAGTCTTTCTGCTCGTTTACATATGTAGATCATCGCGTGCAATGAAAAAGCAGTTCTTATTCAAAGAGTCTACGACGATAGTATGTGGATTGTGGAAGATAAGTCGAGTAGCCAGTTAGCTAACAATAATGTCACCTGACTCCCTTTATGTATACACACACAAGTGCATTATGTAGAAGAAAAATAATAGTGTTTAACGTAATTCGCATACACATGTTATTAGTCACTTTTTATTTATGCTTTTCTTCTTCCCTTTTGAAGTTTTCAAGTCTTCTGTCAAACTTTGCAAGAATTGTTTTCATTCTAATATGATACTGTATTTAAGACAATAAAATACCATGGAATTAAATGAATACATTAAAATTCCATTGGAGACAATAAGATGAGAAAAGAGTAAATAAAAATTGAGAGAAGGTTCATGAGAATTTTTATGTCGTAAAATAAATTCCAAGTAATTTGTGTTTAATCTCATTAAGTATTTGGTCTTACGATACTTAGCCTTACAATGAAAAATCTATCGAATGATTTCACTACATCGTAATAAATAACCTCGAAAGTCTGATCCAGACGATATCTTAGCAGACAAATCAAACATTCACACATTTTGTGGAATTCCTCAATCAATTGATCAGTTTATAGATTTGTTTTGTGTATTAGAAGTCGTGACTCTTATAGTTGCTTCTAATCAGAATTTAAATTTCTTGATAAACGAAAATCATAAGGCTTCAGGAATTATATCAATCAAACTGATAGAAAATGTTTCCCTAGAAACGATTTTGTAGATTTTTTATCGCAAAAGAGATCTTTTAAACACACAATGGAAACTGTTTTTATATGCTTTATTTTACATAATAATTCTTCATAAATATATCAGCAAACTGGAGAATTTATCGCTGCTTCAAGGATCGTCTTAGAATTGCATCATTCAAAGCATTGACCATTGTGCATATTTCTTGAAATGCAGATTTCATTTGATAAATACTGGGTTTTTATTTCTTGAATACAGGTTGTTAATACTTATGCATTTTTACCATCTACCATTTTTTGTATTCAAAAGACAATTTTCACATTAAGAACAGCGACTAGAGATGTAAAATATATATGAATTTTCGATTTTCAAATAAACATTGCAATTAATTAAGTAATTAATCTTCGAAATCCCTTATTAAAATTCGTTAAGATTTCTTAAAACTCCCAGAAACCTCTTGGAATCCCTTAAAAATCCACAAAAACCATTAAAATCATGAATCTCTTGAAATCCAAGTTAAAATTCGCAAAAATCTCTACAAATTCCTAAAAACCTTTTGGAATTTCTTAACATTTAAAATCTCTTAAAATCCTTAGAAATCTTACCAAATTCCATGAAAACCTTAAAAATTCTACAAAATCTTTTAAAAATCACATAAATTTCTTAAATTCTTCTAAATTACACATCATTTCAAATATTTTAAAAGTCATACAAATCTCTAGAAATTCCTAGAAACTTCTTGAAATTCTTTAAAATTCTACAATAACATTTAAAATACCTTTACGTCCCTTAAAAATCCATTAAAATTATTAAAAATCTCATAAAATTTTACAAAATTCTTAAAAATTCCATAAAATATTTTAAAAATTATTAAAATCTCTTGAATTCTCTCAAAATTCCTTAAAATTTTATGAGAAAATTTAAAATCCCTTAAAATCTCTTAAAACACCCAGAAACCTTTTGAAATCACTTAAAATTCCTGAAAACTTCTTAAAATTCCCAAAAACTTCATGAAATTTCTTGAATTCTACGATAACATCTAAAGTTCCTTTACGTCCTTTAAAAAATATTAAAATTATTAGAAATCTCATTAAATTTCATGAAATCTTTAAAATTCTGTAAAAGAAATCTCATAAAATTTCACAAAATTCTTAAAAATTTCATAAAATATTAAAAAAATTATTTAAATCTCTTAAATTCTTTCAAAATTCCTTAAAATTTTATGAGAACATTTAAAATTCCTTAAAGTCCTTTAAAATTCTCTGAAACTTTTTGAAATTCTTTAAATTTTTCGATAATATTTAAAGTCCCT
>JAUESH010000024.1:11706599-11719511 GCA_032275165.1 Synergus magnus
TAAAAATGTCCGTTATCATCATCCCCTTCATCCCTTGATGGAAAATTGCGAAAATCGTCAAGAAAATGATTAATTTCGATTGATTTTCGGTAAAAATTCATTCGAGATTTGCTTAACAACTCAATTGTCTTTATAAAGTTTCAATTAAACAACGTGGTGTTTAATTTTCTCGGGTTTCTCAATATACGTCGTAATCATGTGTTGATTGTTTTTCGCCCCATTAAAGGAAATTTTCAGGTAAAAATTTATTTTTCATTTATTTACATTCCAAGAATGTTTCGTTTGCCCTAAAAATCATAGCTTTATCATGTTTAAATACGTAATTTTTTAAGAAAACTTTGTATACCAAGAAGATTGTTTATAATTTTTTTTCCATTCTAAGGAAAATTCTAGGTTAGGAACCCGGTAAAAAGTGAGCACAACCGAAAAAATTTTTATTTGTTTTATGAATTGTCATTTAGATTTTCATTGTTTACTTTAGAAATAATAAGTATTCGTTTTTTCTGGAATTTTTTAAAGTGGGTAAACATTTTAGTACATACTTCTTTTCTTGAAAAATTGAAGTTTGGAGATAAAAAAAAAACCTTTATTCGCCTTTATTCAAAATAATGATTATATATACTTCATAATAGTGTTATTGTTGTCATTATTGTAAGATTTAACAGAACAAGATTATTCAATTCTAAGAGTAAATTTAGTTTCAAAAGGAAATAATAATGAAACTAATAATAAAATATTTATTTAAAACGTTTTTACAAGCAAATAGTGACGTAAAAGTTTACATAAATCATGCCTCCATTGTATTGTAACGAGAAAGGAACCAACTGGAAGGAAAAATATTCTAAGGATAGATCGTAATTCTTTTATTGATATGATGCTTTTTATGTTTTCCTCTCCATACCAAGAAATCCTAACGTTCAATCTGCAATGTTCATATCCATATAGATATACGTAGACACAAAGCAGTATATTTTGTCCTCGATGTTTCCTCAGAAGGGTCGAGCAATATATGTAAATTTCTTCATATCGAAGTTATATTTGAAATTCCTAAAATTTGAAAATTTTATTATTTTAAAAACGCATTTTACACTCAATAATTACTCTGCCTTTATAATTCTCGAATAATTAAAAAAAAAGTTATATAATATTCAATATTCATGAATTTATATTATTGGCAATTAATTATTTTGCTTTATAGGGCGTTATTTAGTAATACTACAATTATTGCATAGTCTGCAAATGTTGGCGTATTTCACTTTAATCGTATAGGTTTAATAATCAGTATATTGTGGAGGACATAAATTCAACGATCTATGGTAAAGAGCTATTCCTGTTATCCAATCCCTACTCATCCACAACTTGATGTACTAATAATATTCATCAACAAAACTAGCGCATATATTCTACATGAATAAACCCTCATTTGCTATTATATTACTAAATTCACTTACAGCTACCTTTTTCAAAAGGTAAAAGCTGATATATATTTTTGTATACCATTAATTGACAACGAAATATTTATCATGCACTATAGGACACAATTAATCTTGTTAGTTTAATAAAATAGCAATGGGAACAATTAGGCTGTGTAATTAACAACGCCATCAATACAATACAAAATATCTAATTTTAGGAAATGGATAACAATTGGATCGCCAGTATCGTTCAAATAATTCGAATCAGCAAACTCCCTCCATTGGAAAAATCACCATTTCGTAAGTATACTATCTATCTTAAAATTCCTTCAAACTTAAACAAATACTCCATAATCTTAAAGCTAAACCGCTAAACTAAATTCCCGCAGACTTCAAAAATGAGAACAAACATTCTCGATTCGAATCCACCATCAACCTCGTTTCTCTTCCGTCTATCGCATCGGTTTTGTTTTCAGACAAAGCAGTGTAACTTAGTTACTTGAATTTCAGAGTCGCATTATACCATGCACAATGCTTGTAGCCAGTGTCGTACTCGCCACTTTCCTACCTCACCACCTCTAAAGAGAGCAACCTCCAAAGTCCCCTAACAAGTTCCAGAAAGCAACCTAATAATCCCTTCTAAACATCCCCTTGAAAAATAATTACTCTCCAACCTTGACCGAGCCTTTTTCTCATTTCTGGTTAGGAAAAATATCGATCATAGACCCGAAGAAGGCTACTTAATTATTCAAGCAAGCACCCTCTATTTTCAAAAGCACCTTCTTTCTCCCCAGTAAGGTTTACACCACTGGCCTCGAGGAGGGGTTGCAACTCGCTAGGGGTGGTGTACAACCGCTAGCGCCATCTGTTCCGTGCTTTTCGCTGTCAGTGACCGGCCACCCTCCGAAGATCCGTGTTTTGTGTCCGGACCTCCCGATTATCGAGGCGCCTAAGTCCTCCCAATTCGGTGCTTTGTGCCTTAAAACCAGTTACCGGCGTATGTCTTGAGTGCAGGTCGAAAAGGTAAATTAATAAACTCAATCTCCATTTTTTTCTAAATCAACGAACCACAATTTCACGATGCTTTCCAATGTCGAGGGATACATTAACGTGTTGGATCGATTCCCTTTCTTGAGTCGTGAGGGGACATGCTGCGCCTGCAGATACAACCATCGCTTTTATCCCCTTTGACCATTAGTCTCTTCTCAATCTTTCTTTAAATCCTCGTTCTAAATCCTTCAATTCATCATCATTCGTTTGCTTTTTAGTTATGTCTCTTGAATTATAAATTATTATCGTTTTTTTTTAGGTATACTTATGCAGTTGTTAGATTTTCATTTTATTAGTTCTCCCACTTGTAGGTGACTCATATGTAATCCTTATACGCTTGAAGAATTTCGTAGGTGATTCATGAGGGTGAATTCGATACGTGACACTTGGGCTCTTTCAAAGTTTGCAACGTGGGGGTTTGGAACCATGTGTAAAACAAAAGGATATGTTATCCAGAGGGACATGTTATTCAGAGGGACATGTCCAGAGGGACATGTTATCTTCTTCTGAAAATCTACCATGAATGTTTTTTTTGGAATAGACTTTTTTTTATCAAGTTTGCATAAGTAGGTCTGCATTGGTTGAAACTAATGGCGACGAAAGGTGTTGATATGTACCCGCAGTGCATAGTGGAACTTTCCTCAAGATCGAAGTGGTAAAAGTTGTCGAAAATCATGAAAGCTACTGCGCACGAACCACGATACGGAAGGGTTTTTCGCTCGGAGATGAGGAGTGCTAGACACCCTCGAGTGTGTGTTCTGCCCTTTCGCGAAACGAGTGCGAAAAAAAACTGAATGAGTCGAGAGGTACATCACTTCAAATTTCCAAGCTCTATTTTTTTTGTTCTACAAAAAAAAACTGTTTCAGCCTCTAGGCCTGAGACTTTTTCTCATTTATATAGTTCTGAATCAGTGTAATTGTTTAAATATTAAATGGTGTTATGTTTATTGATCTACTATTCTTTTTACATATTGATTTTATGTTGTGAAAAAATTCGATTTCGATTCCCAGCGGGGCTAGAGAGAATTTTTTCACAATATAACATCGATATTTAAAAAAAAATTGACAAAAATTTAAAAAGAGTAGAAGAACAACAAACATAATATCATTTAATATTCATTGTCTACGCTATTCAAAAAACTAACGGAACATCGTTATTTCAAATCGTAATTGTTTAAAGTTCTATGAAAGCAACTAAAGCAAATGTTAAAATTCTTTAAACATAGAGATAAATTTCACTGGGATGGAGAAACATGAAAAATGTTTTTTGAAATTACTTGAAAATTTGGAAACTTTGAATTATTTTGAAATTCCTCTAGTCACTTGAAATCTCTTGAAATCCCATAAAATGTATTAAAATCTCTTGGAATCTTTTCAGATGTCTTCATACCTTTGAAATCTCTTGAAAATTCTTATATTCTTTTAAAATCCTTTGAAATTTTTTAATATCATTTAAAATCTCTTGAAATACTTAAAAACATTTTGCAATTAATTGAAACTTCTAAACTGCAGGTGGCGAATACAGATGCAACGATATAATCGTTTTCTTCGATTCTTCATGTCTGAAATACAGCAAAAAACCCCTGGATGCTTACAAAAAGAATCACGTTTCAAATCTCGGTTATTATGGATTTGTGTCAGACTTGAAGTCGCTTGATAAAGTCTCGTGTGATATGTATTAGTCACGATATGTTTTCGGAAGGACCTTAATTTCAGTATGTCCATGTCCCCATGAATCATGTTACCTTAACCAACACCTATCTACACATTTGCATATCCCGATACTCCTTTAATCAAAACCTTACTAAAGAAGCCTGCGTGAAGAAAGCGGAAGTTGATTATCGCAAGAACGAACGCCGATGGCCTTTCGATAAAAACGATTCTCCGCTCGGTTCTCACGTTCAGAATTTGATCGAAAGTTATCTTTCAGACACGAAAAAGTTTCTCAGGAGGGAAGTTAATTTGTCGAAGTTGCGAAATCTTTGCCAGGTTAGCGAAATTATTTGCTGCCTTGAAATATTTTTACATTGATTGAGTTCAAGAAATAGTCGAAATTAAATTATCCTTTACCATGGAACATCTAATTAAACTGGCAAAAGGGAAAATTGTATTGATTCTATCAAAGGGCTTTAATTTTGTCAACTTTGAAGATTTTAATTAGTTCAATCTGAAATTCTACATTGACGAAGGTAAATGAATAAATTAAAAAACAAACTCGGTTTAAAGTCAGAGTTTAGAAAATTACGGGAAATAGGTCAATTTTGCGTTAGTCGGTCGTGGCTTGTGTAATGTGTGTACATACTCGAGGTCGGCACTTTGACTGAACAGTGTTGATCAACCACTCTTCTCATCCCTATTGCATCAAAGTGATCCATACGTTTATTCTATCGTTAAGCTCTGAATTTTTAAACATGAATGATTGGTTACAATTGATTAAACATTTACACTATGGAATATTTAAGTTCAATGGAAATATGAACCACTGCCCATTGGACCACTTTATTCTAATAGAATATTTTAGCCCAATGGCATATTTTAGCCAGATATTCTATTATTCAAAGAACCTATCGATGTGAATCTTCTACCACTTTATCATCCAGTTTGAAACTTCTATTTCCCTTCTGAAATGAGAAAAGATTCTAGAAATAAAAGTAGAAAATGATCAGCTTTATATTTCAATGCTTAAATTCAGAGAGATTCCTCTTTAAAGTAATTCCTCTCAGAGTCGAGTCTAATTCTCCATTAATCTCCTTTCCACACTCTATTACACTAAACAGGTGTCACAATGAGAATTCCATCTTTCGTGGCCTATTTCTGGATTCGAAACTGTTCCAGTTTTCAGAGTCTCTCCTTTCAGGATTCTCGATAAGAGAATTGAGGTCTGATACGATGCTAAGAATTTCATTTTACCTGGGGTTCAAATCCACATCATAGAATTGAAGCTCCAAGAGTTCCATAAATAAAATTGGAAAGATGATTCAATCATTGAATTTCACTCTGATCTCGGATTTCTACAATTATCATTTTTGTATCAGTTGCTGTAATTGATATTCACTCCATTTGCGATGGGAATTTGAGAATGAGTTTTGATAAACATATAGACAGGAAGCTATTGACGATTGATAGTATCAAGATAAATTTACAAAAGCATTCAATTACAAAATAAATTAATTCTACAAAATCAGTTCATTCAAGGAAAACTGTATCCATTTTAGTTTTGATTCTTAGGTATTATAATATATTCATTTTTCTCGAGACTGACGAGCTGTACAGAATTCTATAGTTAACTCTAGTTTAAATTATTGGGCAAACTTCGAGCATTCGAAGTTGAAGAAATCCAAATCCAGAGTTTCCATTATAAATTTTATTACAACCAATCGAATCCTGCAGTTATTAGTAGAAAGATAACTCGATGAACAAATTTTTTTCCCAGAGAAATATTTTTCAATTAAATTTATCTTCGTACCAGTAGTAAATTGTCTGGATAAAAATTCGCGACATGAATATTTTTGATACAGATTCCTGATATTTGATAAAGATAATTTAGAGTTTAAAGAAAACAGAAAAAGCTTCTATTAATTTCATGCTATCAGAAGAAAATAAAATGTACTTTCGAGTCTCATGTTCATATTTGATGCCGTGTATAATTTAGAAACGGAGCTTTGAAGCTGCCTTTGGAGGATTAAATTTTCTTCTTATGTCACTCCTTACGTCGGATATCACGCTTTTTAAGGTGCAATACATTTTAGCACTGCCACTTCCAGTGGTTCTTCTTCCTTTATGAAAATGCAATGGCTAAAAATTCTTCTAAAAGAATTTATAAGTTTTTATTAAAACTCTTGGAAATATAAACTAGAAAACTTCCCAATCATGCTTCTCCCTTTAATTGAAACTCTGCGTACAATGGGTAGAGTTGAATTAAATTCCTAAACTGGAAAAAGGAATTCATCAATTTCCTTTCATCTTTAGTTTTTTTGAAAATTCTTGTATAGATAATTAAAAAGACTTTTCATATGAATTTTATGTTTGTCCTAAAAATTATAGAAAGCAGTTTATTAATTGTCTTTTACTTTTGATTTTACAAATTTTTGGCTGCCGAATTTCGAAATTAGGTTTAAATTAGACTTGACTTATAAATCGATGAAAATTTACCTTGTTAATCGGAGAGAAGAATGATTTGCAGGAGTCACTTTTCATCTCCCGTTTGATTAACATCACTAAATTTATCTGTCATGCGTTATGGAAAATTCAATCAGCGCATTAATACAGCTTGATTATATATGGCTCACAAAGCACACAGCACACAAAATTGCTTTCCGTTCTTTCTTTTGACAGTACACGCATGAGGGATGATTATTGCAACCAAACGTGGCAAGGTTTATGACTGACTAATAAAAAAATCGCTTTCAGCTTTATGAAAAGAGGACTTCACAAAAAGTGAAATTTAAATTTTGCATAGTCTTCATAAACTCACCTGCAAAGTGTTTTACATTTTGGGATTTGCATATTAAACATTTAGAGAGTCTCTGAAGAATAATTTTAACAAAACCAGTTTTTAATTTGATAATCGAAATAAGATATGCTGAGAGCAAAATTCCAGAATAAAGGAAATGTTTAACCATTTAACACCTCTCTGCTTACCAACTTTCGTCAGATCGGTCAGCCTTATGAAATTACTGCTGCTTATTATTATACGGAATGCTTTGAAATGCACCTAATGTTTATATTAAACATTCTCGAGAGGTGGAACTTGACTTTTTTCACTTTTAATTAGAACGAATTTATGTTACTTATTAGATTATTAGAATTTAGAATTTACAGTTTCGACTTTAGAAGTTTAGAATAATGAGTTTCGTCCTGAAATGCTGTCTCTTCTTTAAATCGATATTGCGAAAAGAGTTGTGAGAGTGTAGCATCTTCAATTTCACTCTAAAAGTTTTCTTTCAACAATTCGAATTCCTATTTGCATCGTATAAAGTTCGAAGTTCAAATTATCATAAACGTACGAGTTCAAAAAGTAACTTGATAGTCTTTCTTCTCTATTAAGGCGACATGTCACCTTCAAGTGTGGAATATATTTCCTCAAATCCTGACGTAAGAGGGGATTTAAAGAGAAATGACTCAACGATTCTGTTTTGTCTCAGACATGCTGATTCGGCACATTTTTATTTGAATGAATAATAGATTCTGCTTTTTTCCCGGAAAATTGGAAATTGTTGAAAAATTAGATTTGAGATTTTGAAGAGTGAGTGTGAATGCTTTTTTAAATGTTATTTTCAGTTTTTTCTGTTTGTTCAAAGTAATTAATTTCTTGGTTGAAATTTGGAATTCAAATATTAGAATTTAAAAAAGTCATACTCATATCGAATATATTTTACGTTTTAATATTCTAAAACAAATCCCAGGAAATGGGATACAGAGCTGAATGAAAACGAACGAACGAAGCTTATTTATTATTCTTTTCCCTCGATTTCGTTGTTCTCTATGGATTCTGTCTTGTTTTTTCAGAGAAACGAGGAAAATGGGGTCTGGATCATGTGATCCGCAAGTAACATTGCACCTCTGCGATTGGTCACATAACCCGATCCCGAAAATGAAACAGAAAATTAGTATTTAAATTATAAATAACACAGATTCATAAAAAGATTTCATAAATTGAGTTTATGACATGTAAAACAGGTTTAGTGCATATTTTGCATTGCTTATGGCTTATATGTCACCCTAGAACGACTATTAATCTACATAATGACATTTAGAATAATTAACTGTAATAACGAAAAGTTTTAAAGCAGAATGAAAAAACTAACAAAAAAATTAATCTCTTACAAAGAAATTTCCAAGCAAGAATTTTATTTTAAACTCATAAAAGAGTGTTTTCATTTATCTCTCGGCATACAAGTTTTATATCTCTGTTCTCATAAAGCAGAGGCTGTAAAAATTGATTTCCGTACAACATTTTGAAAGCTGTAACGCCTGTGGTTCGGAAATCATAACTTACAGAACATTAGTTCGAAAGATGAAGCCTTAAGACCTAAATTTCTTCAGTTACACATTCTAGATTTTTTTTACGACGATTTTATGGGTTTTTAACTCAAGGGTTCGAAGCATTATAGTCAGAACAATAGAAATCATCGTGGACTATCAGAATACGAAATCAAAGTGTAGGAATCGATTTTTTTCGAGGGTGGAGACAACCCCTTAAAAGCCTGGTAGGATTTCAAGTTGCTATCTCATCTGCATCATGTAAATAAAGTGTATTTTCCCTCTAGAATATATCGGTTTGTAACACGTACATATACGACTTGAGTGATTACTTCCCGTAATAAAAGAGCGAGAATGTAATTGCAAACGTACGTGTTTGGCCGATGTACGGGAAGAGCACCGGAAGTATTGCCAGACTGGGGTGAAAGCAATTTATTGGTATTACGGTGGGGACTTTATGCTGAGTACATTTTTAATCCGCGGATACGAAAAGTCGATCCTCATGCTTGACTAGCATTTCAGAATTATTGCCCTGCTTTATAAACCCAAAGTTATTACTATTGTATCCATAGATCTGCCTTTTATATTGCATGGCTCCTAGCCTTTTGAATTTTTTTGCGAATCTAGATTAATATCCCATGTATTTTATTCTATTTCCGTGAATGATAAATCTATATATGTAGGTATAAAACTGAACGTCTGTATGTGTGTTCGAAAAGACGTCCACACCCTTGAACGCATCGGAACTAAATTTTGCAGGACGTTATAAATTTGCCTTGAGGATTTTTTACAGATATTTTGAAAGTGCTTTTACATTTTTTTCAGCTTTTTTTTAAATCTCTTGAAATCTTTTATTCTTTTAAAATCCTTTTAAAACAGTTTAAAATTCCCTAGAATCCCTCGTAATTCCATAAAATCATTTAAAATATCTTTTAATCCCTAAAAGTTACGAGAATTCAAAACAAAGGTTGTAAACATCTAAATGAAAAATGCCTTGCTTTAAGACTCATTAGCTTCAAACTTCATACCGTATTACCTCAGCTTGGTTGTTTTAAACCTGAAAGTAAATCTCTTTGAATTAAAGATTAAACATCAAAAGTTAAATGCAAATAAAATCCCCTTTTTCATTGAAATGTCAAGTTTTTCTGCTCGTTCTTTTCTAAACCTCGTGAGATAAATCCAGACTTTTCTCAGCGTGATGTATAATACGTTTTCATTTATTTTTCAAATGAGAAATTTTTACATAAGTACTGGTTTAGTTGTGTCTCAAAGCTTGAAAATATATGCGTTTGCTCTCGAGCATAACAGAGAACTCAAAGAGGTGATAATTAAAAATTCTTGAGTTTTTTTTTACAGGGTGGAATATTTCGAACCAACAGAGTGGATTTTTGGAACGCAAAGAAAATTATTTGGCGAGTCTTTTCAGACGTTAATATTTGATATTAGATATAGTTTCGGGCTCAGTACTTTTTGCATCAATATCGCCAGAACAGGAGAAAAAAGAGACATCGGGCTATCGATATTCGCGATTCGCGGAAGAATTGAGATTGCATTTTTGTATCTGCGATGTAAAACTAGCATCGTCATATCCCATCATTATCCCTCGAAATAGTGCCGACTCTATCGATTGATAAATCACTGTAGACATGCTAGCTACGATATTTTTAGACAATGTTTTTAGATGATTAATGGGTTATTGGGAAAGAAGATATACTTTTTAGCATGTTCAGGAAAACGTTATCTTATTTATTCAAAATTGTTTTTTAGTACTGTGACACATGACAAACCTAAATCGGATATTTTTCAAATCACAAAAATCTTTATATGCACGAATTGTTTCCTTTATGTAACTCACTTTTGAGCACTTAACAATGCATATTTAAAGCAAAGCACATAATTTGCACTTTTCAAAAATATTTAATACACAAAATTGAATAAGTATTTTTTCTTAATTTTATTTTTTTTAATAGTGTTTCAGAGAATTTTGATTGAGAGATTGATTTAATTCGACAACTAAAACCTGAGAGTGAATACTTCCTGTAAAATGAGTTTTCAACGTTATTTTCGGGATCCTCGGAAGAGTTAAAATCTGATTAAAGCCGGAACTGTTGACAGAAGGAAGAAAAGTGAGTTAATTTGCTTTTAACTAAAAGCTTGTTATTACCTTCATAATGACCAAACTTATTCACTATATACGTATTGGAAACAATGACACAATAAGCATTAATTATCCCTATCCGCAAGTAGACCGTTTCCAATGTTTATTGCGGTTTTCTCGTTTTCTATAAACGGAAATCCGATTTTAACTGATACTTCTGCAACCATTCAAACTACTGAATTATTTATTATCCCTTTATTGTTGATTATTTTTAACCCCAAATTAAATCGAAATTGTGAACAAACTTTATGATTCTATCTACAATCAATTATTCTGAGGTTCATTTATTATCATTTATACATTAATTAGAATACTTTTTACCTCAGAATTAGGGCTTTGCTTACTCGTCCCGACCTTCGGGGCGACTAGGACAACTTTTGCAATATTTTGGCTAGTCGTCCCGAAAATATTAATAGAAAGGGAAAACGCGTCATTTTAAACTCAGAGACGACGAGAAACTTCGTTAAATTTATTTGAAACTCTCCTATCGCTAAATGTGATTATATTCCGAATCTGACAGAATCCGACGTAGTTCAACTAAAAAATTGATTAAATTGTAAACTGTTTGACAATTAAATTGAACAGCCAATAGGGAAGCATTCAGGATAAATAAAATACGAGTTGAGATTGTAGAGAGGAACAAAAAATATAAAGGAAAATTTAATTAAGAGGCTCTTGATGTTCAATGTTTTTCGGATTCTATAGTAGCTTTATTACAAGCTTTTATTTAGATAACAATATTTCATTCGACCTTTAACCAAATGTCAGAGTTAAATTAAATTTTCGAGCAAATCGAAATTAAATTCTATTTTCATAAAACCAGGGAAAATATGAGTGAAGCTTTTAAAAAGACTTTTATCCGAAATTTAAAAGCTTAAAATGGTGTTACCGTTTTTTTTTATAAATTGAACTTGGGATTATTACTCGATTTCTTTTTTATTATTATTTAGGACAAAGGTAATAAACGAATTTCAAATTCTTCCTAAAAAATGCATTGGCTGCAATTCCACCTCGAACCAGTTAATTTTAATGCAATTGTGGTACCGGTGCTATTAAACACGTGTTAGCTGCCCACCACATTTGCGGTATCTGTATTTTTTCTCTTTGTGATTATTCTCATTATAATTCACTGAGAGGCCTGCACCACAGAGTAAATTAAATTCTCTAAATTCGATTTTTAACGCAGAGAGACTTTTTTGAGAGAGAATATATTTTAGCGATTTTTTAGTGATTCATATTTCAATCCGCTTTCTGTTCTATTTTTCATTTACTTTAATTTAACATTGTTTTGGAATTTAGTTATATTTCATAATATAGTTCCGCGTCATTAGTCATTCGTTAAAAATATAATAATAAGTTACAGTAGGGCATGAGCAGATAAAAAAGCCCAAGGAAAACACTTGTCTAGACCAAAAATAAGACACTTTACGAGGCCTTTTGTTTCTCATAGTTAATTGTCGACGCGGGAATGTAGAGCGCAGTGAAATATGTTTTGGTTCAACAATTCTCTTCGGCGGCAGTGTAACGTCAAGAAGAAAAATGGCTAGAACAGCTGACTTTACGCCCTGCATTAACAATAGCGAGGGAGTCGGGAAAAATAGTCTACCCTCTTGACCAAGCTCGAATACTTTTTGTTTTCATGTTTCACCAACATTCGCCCAAGACGCATTTCAATGATCAAAAACTGGAAAACAACTCCTCCATTTTCGCCTTTCCTTTCGTAGCTACATTTTCTTTCAAATCTTTGTACTTCGAACTACACACGGCACGAGAATGAAAACTTTTTTCAAAAGAAGCCACCTCAAAGACACTCCATTCAAAGCAAATTCAAAAGAGGCACACATCTATTTACTGAGGTGATTTGTTATTATTTATTTCTTCAGATAATTATTTTATATATACAAGGACACGAACCCTCTGAAATCTTTTCAAATTCAACGTCACTCGACACTCTTCCATCTTTTGCAAGCTTATTTCTCATTTCTTGTCAGGAAATCATTTTTACATCCACTTTTTATAGCCCCTTTTCGAAATCCTCTTTTCTTCCCCCTTTTCCAAATACTCATTCCTAGTCCGTTCTTCCGAACCTTTTTCCCCATCCACTTTTCCAACCACCTTTTCCAAATCTTTTCCCACCCATTTTCCAAACTCCTTTTACAAACCGTTCTACCAACCCTTTTATCACAAATATTTGAAATATTTTCCTACTCTCTTTCCATCTTGCTTTCCAACCCATTTTTCCCCATCCACTTTTCGAACCACCTTTTCCAAATCTTTTCCCATCCACTTTTCCATCCACCTTTTCCA
>JAUESH010000024.1:11731395-11744480 GCA_032275165.1 Synergus magnus
ATAAAAAAATTATGTCAAAATTTTTTCTTGTTTTTTAAGTTTTAAATTACATGTATGAAAATATCCAAACTTCAGAAGTCGATTTTTGTTCATTTACAAGCCCATTGAAAATCGCAAAAATTAGAAATCGAGAATGGGGGGGGTACTCTTAAAGGTATTCCATTGCAGCATCGCAGGATAGGAAGATTTATTGCCTGAGAGAGAAATGGCCAGATAAAATTCATGTCGAGTAGTTGCTAGGTAGAATATATTCTGATATTGCATATTAAAATCTTCTTTATTAAATTTTAGATATAACAGCAATTTTCCCAACGCGGCCATCTGCGTCGATAATAATCCTTGTTTCACGAACAGACTGAGTTACTTTATCTACTTCAGACTGCCAAATTTGATCGTATTACGCGTTACAATGCTGTACTCTGATTCGTTACGACAGATTATAGACTAGAACATAAGCTTCAACATCTGCATATAGATTATTCGCCTCAAATTGAATCAAATATTTCGGCAAAACCGCTTTATGGAAAAATCGAGGGAAAAATATTGAATCAATTCTTTTAATTTCGAGTAATTTTAGAATGCGTAAATAAAAATTTAATTGAGGGTTCTTCAAATTTTAATACTATATCTCTAGTTGGAAGCTTTAAAAATTAAAAGGTTTCCTCTAATTAAGACTTCTCAAATTTAAAAGCTCTCCTTCGCATAATTGGAAGATTCTGAATTTATGAAGACTGAAATATTGGAAGTTTATACATATATACTTGAGAGAATTAATCGTGGAAAATTGGTTGCAAACTGATCAACGAAAATATTTTAGACTCGGTCCTGAGAGTGGCCGGAAATAAGTTATAATCGTTCGCGGCAGCTTATAGAATCATTGCGGCGTCGTGATTGAATTGTAATTACATTTCAGTAATTATCCAGGGAAATAACACGTTTTCTGTATATATACATATTGTCGCTGTCCCATAAAGATCCCTCTTAATATTTCCCAGCCAAAAATCCATATTTTACTATTTCTAGTTTCATGGTAATTGAACCAAATTTTAAGTGACAGTCGTGATCAAATTATTAATAAATATTAATTAATTAAAAGATCTTGAACATCCATAAAATTATTGAAATCCCAAGACCAATCAGTAAGGTGAATCTTTGTCTATGTTTTTACTTAAATTTAATATAGTATTTTCATCTTGGCATTTGAATTATAATGCAATGATTTTTACAAAGAGAGGCAGGAATGGAATGAAAAAGACTATGTGGAATGGAATGTAAGGGAAAAAAGAAAAAGGATTCAGAAGCATGGACTTTAATATCGATTTTTTCCGGAGAGAAGTGAGTAGGTACATATTCAGAATGCACTAGTGTCTGAATTACGTTTGCACCAGAATCGGTAGACCGCAGGGATATGCACCGTATAAAATTGTACCTCGAAATGTCAACGCGTTACAAGTACCACTTCATATGTGTTGCATTCTTCAAAGGGGCTAAAGTGAAAGTCTGAGGGGATGGGCCAGTGCAGTGGTTTGAGAAGGGTTGAAACAGTCAGACAGTAATCCACTCTAACTTCGCGACTTCCACCCTTCTTCACTCCTCTCTGAGCGCACTTTTCTTTCGCCACGTTGCGAATTTTAATCGAATTATCAACCCCTTATGTGATGCCTCGATAGTTTTATCCCAACCCCCGACGTCAACTCAATTGAAGCTAAATTCCTCTTGATTTCTTTCGAAAATAGTTTTTTTTCTCTATTAAATGAAAGAGAGATTTAGAAGATAAAGTGGATAAAATGTTTTCAAAGAGATCTTTAAAAAATTCGAAAGTAATATCTGTAATGCATTTTTGTGATACGTGTTTTTGGTTTCAGAATAATGGACACGACCATGTTTGAAGAAATGCTTGTTGAGAGGCGATGACAAGTCTGATTTTGGAGAACGCGGACTTAAACCGACTTTTTCCAAAATGCCGGCCTAGGGGCGGACCACCCCCGCCCCCGGGGGGTTCCACGCAATCCAACCAGCCGCATGACCATCCTTGTCATCCTGAGGTCAACTCCATCATCGCCATCTCAAGCGTTGCCACGAGCACTCCAGCCTCCAATTCCGTAATATCGGAAGACATGATCGACCTTGAAAGGGACACTTCCGACAGGCAAGTTGTTGTTTCAGTAATATACAATATAGGATAGAACATACTATTGTATGTATCTCTTGATACATGTTGCTCCACTCTATAATCTGTATTGTATTTCCCATTTCATCCAAGGTTTACTTTCCTTCTAGCTTCCACTTTTATTTATGAAATATGACTGAACTATCACTTTGTACAATTATTGTACAATTTTCCTCTCTTGTCAAACATTTCAATATCTTCTATGCATATATTTAACATTTTATATTGCAATTCTTATACATTATCGTTGGAAAATAGGAGGTCGTGAAGGATCTCACGTCGAGGAATTTTACCATATGCTGAATATGACAGGGTGGTCATTATTTTCACTTTTTTTGAATTTGTTTGCTCCCAATGACAGAATTTGTTAGTATGTCGAAAAAAAAAAATAAAGTACCCCAAATTTTAGCCAAATCGGTTAATATTTACCGATCAAACATGGGAAATTTCCCATAAGATTAATATGGAAATAATCACGCAAAAACGAAAAATCTGCGGCTTATTCAAAATTAAAAAATAGCTCATTGTTTCTGAAACAAAACAATTCGTTGTTACGAAGATTCAAAGTATTTCGTTGAAAACTGTAAAAATGAGCTATTTTTTTTATTTTGAATTGGACGCCATTTTGTATCGTTTCAAAATTTTGGATTTTTAAAATTATTAATTAATTTTTGGAGCCAAACAGTTCGTTTTCCCGAAGTTTAAAAGTATTACGTTGATAACTGTGGGAGAAAGGTATTTTTTTTTAATTTTGGATTTTGAGATCTTGCTTTCGCTTGAGAATAAATTATTAAATTTTTATGACAATTTTTGGTCACTCTTTATTAATAACTTTAAGAAATAGCATTTGGATTTTTTGAAAATGAAGATATTTTAAGCATCCCATGTTGATGTTTTTCCTCGGTGAGTTTCCAATGATTCGAATAAAAATTGAAAAAGTTATGCAGATTTTTTGTTTTTGTATAATTTCTCCCATATTAATCTTATGGGAAATTTTCCATGTTTGACGGGTACATATTAACCGATTTGGCTAAAATTTGTACTTTCTTTTCCTGGACACATTAACAAATTTCGCCATTGGGAGCAAATGAATTTAAAAAAAAAGAAAAATAAGCACCATCCTACTGAACATGGCAGAACGTTCTAATTTGTAAGAATTTTAGACAACTTCTTGTGCTTTATACAATTTTTTTAAAGTTTCTGAAATTAAAGGATAAAGCATTTATATTAAAGTTTTCATATATCTTGAAAAGTTTTAAGCAACTTCTGCAGAGTGTCGTAGAACTTTTTTAATTCTTTGATATATTAAAAATTGCCTTAGACTCTGAAGAGTCCAAAGTTTTGATTTTTAGGGAGTTTTTATTTTAAAAGAAAAAAAAAATAGTAAAATTTATACAGCGGAATAAATTTTATATGAAAATTCGGATAGAATTGCTGAATCGAATCGATATGAATGATGTGATTCAAAATTGTCAGAAATTTTCACACGACTCAATTGATAATTTTGATTTTACCCATATCGGTGTCGCTTGAGGTTTTGGATTTACAATTTTACTTTTTTGGTGTTTTTACTTTACTTGCAACACTAAATCACGCGGTCTCTCACGTATCGTTTGTTTGCGGTGGATTAAATGGTTATGTATAGGGCACATGTCCGACTCAGAGTTTCCCCTGTGGGTCCAGTGAAAATTCGCAGTTCCACAACTGCTTTCCTGATCGGTCGACTGATGTTCTATCAGCTGCTATGTTTCCCAAGGTTTTTTACAAAACAGCACTAAACTTTATCCTCGGGTCATCCAGGATTTTATTTATACCCTTAAACGACATTTAGAAGCAGCAAACGAAATTTAAAAACTCTGAAGAAAATATAATATCATCTAAAGAAGTCAGCGAGAATTTGAAACCTTGAATTTTAATTCCTTTTTTAAAGCGAACAATCCTTCAATTTTTATTCACATTTTCTCAACTTTCGATTTAGTGCAAAATGGAAATTCATTTATATCTTAACAGAAACTTGAAAACGGGATAAAAGGATTTATTGATTGCTCGTTTTAAGAGTATAAATAGCTTTTTACTCAACTTACTTCCCACTGATTTATTTAAAAAATATGATATCAAAGTATATAAATATAATTTAATTTTATAGATATTTCTATCACGGAAATTGATACGCGTAGTTAATTTTTATTTAAAGAAAATATGAAATTTCGCAGTAGATAATGTTATTCAAAGTTATATAAACAGATCTCATTAAAAATTTCTCGCAGGTTGCAATATTTGAATGAGATTTTCAGAGAACTGCAGAAAAATGAGCTGCACTTTCAACGTGAGATGTATTTTTTATGTTTTAATGAGCGTTACAACATGAATTTTTATTAAAGATATTCAGTATCAGGTTTATGAGGTACATATTTCTAGGAACTTTTTTTGATATGGGATCTTGTGCTATTTTTTCATTTTGTTCCCTAGAGAACATCATTCTACTGCAAAATACTTTGCATTCGACCTTTATCCTCTACAGTAACATGAATTTTGCGCTAGATAAATAAAAAGAAAAGCAGCAAACGCAAAACGAATTTTTTCTTTTAGAA
Source organism: Synergus magnus (assembly GCA_032275165.1). Taxonomy (NCBI): domain Eukaryota; kingdom Metazoa; phylum Arthropoda; class Insecta; order Hymenoptera; family Cynipidae; genus Synergus; species Synergus magnus. The sequence goes on from JAUESH010000024.1 coordinate 11,736,157, forward strand.
ATTAAAGTTAAGGGGGTTTGTTAGGTTTTCGATAAAATTTCAACCTCTTTTTTTATGATAAGATAACTTTACGTGTAAAAGAATTCAAATATAAACTAAATTTTTTTCCAGAGTTGCAAAATAAAATAGCCTAGATATGCAATATGCAGTAGGAAAGTAGAATTTTGTCTTGGGTGAAATTGCGTGTTTGCGTGGTAGTGGTGTGTGTGGACGCTAATTAGCGTCGACTTTAATTGGATGTCGCTATATGTCTGTTAAGAGTTCCAAGTTGCATTCTTAGGTGTAGGAAACGAGCGAATGGCAGGAAAAAATCAGGTTCGCTGTCCCGTAGGACGGCGAGCGTGGTGCCCGGATTCGCTGGCGAAGGGCAACTTCCGACTGCCACGAAACCGTCGTCCTCGAGCTCATCGTCCGCCTCTGGGCGAAGTGAAGATGCTCAAAATTACGGAAGCCTGGCCGGAAGTGATCACCAGCCCCAGTCCCAGCAGGACGACAGTGGAACTGAAGAAAGCCCAGTCTATATTCTCACATCAGCCAAGGGTGATCGCAGCTACAAACTCAGAGACTCTAGGTACATCCCTCAAAATTTATTTTTATAACACAGTTTTTCCTAAGGTTCGATAAAACATCGTTAAATCCCTTAAAATTACTTAAAATCACATGAAATCGCATTAAATTTCTTTAAATTTCATAAAACCATAAACCGCAATAACTTTATTAAAATCCCATGAAATTCTTTAAATTTACTCAAAATCCCAAAAAATTTCGTATTTGAATATTATTAATTGTCCGTAAAATAGCTATAAAAATAATCAAATTTAATTCTTGGAAAACTAGAATAGACACGGAGGACTTTTAAAATCCCTTTTTACATGTTTGAGACCTTTAATTTTTTAGTTCTTTCGAAATTTGTAGTTCCAAGCATTTTCTTTAAGGGCATGTGTTACTTTACCGTAAGAGCAATTTAGTTTCGCCAACTTTACGTTTGCAATAATAATTATTTTTCTCTAAAACTAGGCCATTTATATTTATCTATACGAAGCGAAGATAAATGGCCTAGTTTTAGCAAAAAATATTATTGCGAGCGAAAAGTTGGCGAAACTAAATTTACTCTTATTATTTTTCTAAACTTGTTATTTGAAATGCTACACCGCATTAAATTATGCCAACAAATTAAAACCCTTTTCATTCATTTGAAACTGGAATGCTGTGAGGAGAGATTGAATGCAGTCATATAAGAAATTTCTTTACGGGATATTTAATTACAAAAATGTTTCTAGGACTGATAAATAATTTAAAGCTTCGGAAAAAGGTCTCGTTGAAAGAAAAGTACCAGTTTTAAGCTTCGTTTTTGAGCTTTGCTGGCATTATTATTCTCGCAGGGAAATGTCGTTCAAATGCCGTGTGCCCTTCCTGGAACAATTAAATTGCACGACCTATTTTCAGACTAAACCCACTGAAAATATGTGCCGGGATAAACAGTTATCGTCTCGTTGAAAAGGGAATTTATTCCTATACTTAAATTCGGTAAAAATCCGCAAATCCTGGTTCTTTTCATAAGCAGTTCGCATAGTTCTCGACCGGCTTAATTGGAACCATAAGTCTTCCGAGAAATATTCATAAAATTCTGCTTCCAAGGCATTTTATTACTAGATGGAAATGGGAATGTTAATTTAATACGGTATTAGCGAAACCTTTGTAGACAGTAACCCCTTAGTTCCAGAGGAACAAAGGTGAAATCGATTTTTTAAGACGATTTTCCTGAGCCATTTCTGTAATTAATTTCATTCTCTTTAATATAAATGTATTATAATTGAAATAACATTAAACTTCTAGCTATAAATTTAAATAGAAAATAAGTTGAATATTTAATAAAAGCTGAATAGGAAAATAAATAACATGAATAGATATTTAAAATAGAATCATAAAAGAGACTCGATTTTCAGATTTATGAAAGTTTAAAGGGAAGTTTTGTATGGTTACGAGATCCTTAAATATTGAAAGGAAAATTTCTAGTGCATTTATTGGATATTCAGATGTAAGTTTTTCCAGTTGAAATGTTAGATATTATGCGGAACAGCCAGTGTATGGAAGTTTTTGCTATACCACGAAAAAAGAATTTCCGGATATATGTATTGAAATTTATATCGTTATACTCCATAAGCTCTGCTTTCAATTCAACTCATATGTAATGTATTTTCAACCAAAAATAAACTCGCAAGTATTTATGAATAATAATAATTATATTAGTAGTTGAATTTTTTATCAAACATTCTAATTTAGGAATGGAGATTCAAAAAAGTATTCCTGTAATAATTCTATATTTAATAATTTGATATTGTATGGTTTCAAATTCACGACCTTGGAAAGTAAACAATTTTGAATGCTAGTTTCATGTAAACTTTGAAGAACAAAAAAAACGATCGTAAAGTCTTTTATTTTCTTTAAAAATTGACATTCAAATTTGATAGGATTTCAAAAAGTACAAATTTAAATTCAAATATAGGAAGTCGATGGTGGCGCCACAAACGGATGATCGGTGAATCAGAATTATAATTCTGCATGATTTCCGTTTTAGTTTCTAGCGGTAGATGTAGATCACCAATATCCACGAAATATGAAACTTTGACATCAGGACGAATTAGTCTTTTTATCAAAAATATATATTTTGAGTTCCGACACATAAAATAAAAGTCACAATTTCTTTAGTGGTAAGTTTTTATGTAAAGTACATAAGTCAATTTATCTTGAGGGTCACGTATGGTTGTAGTTTATGGTTGAGGTTAGATCTCCTGTCACTTTTCATTTTGTTTATAAATGGGCGTGCATGTATTTTTATTAATTCATTCTCAAGCCAATTTTGTTTTAATTTTGAAGACAATTAGTATTCAGATTCCTGGAATACTAATTAACTTCCTAGATTTCGTTGAGTTCAGGAACTTTATCAACTTCGAGAACAATTTGATTTTTGAGGTGTTGAGTATTCGTTTCTCATGAATAATAAATGAAGTTCTAACAACAGCGAATGATTATATTCTTCAAGAATGAAACTGAGTTGCACTTTATGATTCATGGAGTGAATGTTCCAATCGTGTCATGTCTCGCGTAATTTAAATAATTGTTATTAATTGAAGTTCTCATTCCATTTGTGAGTAACAGCTGAAAAAGGAAGTTTCTGATTTACGAGCGGACTTTTGTGTATAGGTTTCTTATATTTTTATTTTTGGATACCCGGTCTTGTAGTTTATTTTATACCCTTTAAACACATTTTTATTGTATGAAATCGAGTGGAAAATAAGTTTCTAATTTATATATTGATCTCTTAATTTGAAGGGCTTCTTAAATCCTTATGTTACTTGATCCTGAATCCTTATTAAATTTCTGGTTTTTTCGTATTACACACTGATAAAAATAGTCTTGTGAAAGTGGGAACTGTTAAAAGGATTGCCCAGAAAATTTATTATTTACAATTCGAAATATTCGAATATTTTGAAACGTAAGGCTTCAAATTCTAAAGTGCTTCTAATTTCTTTTAAAAATAAGAAAACAATGTTATATATAGATGAAATGTGGAATTCTGTTTCAGGATCATTGAAATAGCTGGTGGTCGAGAAGTGTTTTCGCAGAGTCGAGCAAAAGTAGCATCCCGGAAGTCTCGCTTCCTCACAGCCTCGCATTCGTTACCAAACGACGAAATCACATCCGATAAATTATCCGCAAAAAAGAACAATAAATCTCCAAACAGACAGAGCGTCTGGGAATTAAGAAGTCGGTGAGTATAGAGTTAAGAAAAGCAATCAAAGTTCCTTGGCTTGCCAAAAAGCCGAGCATTATAAAAATAGCAACTCATGAACTTATTTTCAGATGTGGAGAAGCTAAGAGACATCGTATGAATCGAGAAGTGACAGAGACTGTCTTTTCTTCTGAAGTTCATTCAGTTCGTCGGAATCCGACCAAATCCATCCTGGATTACGACTCTCCTAAAAGCAATCGCATAATTAATTATGACTCAATTTTGAATAGCAATAATGTAGAGTATGGTGTACCAAAAAGTATTACTGATCTGGACTATGGACTGCCGAAAAATTGTGTAGACTATCAGTCGAATCACACGACTCCTGCGAGAAGCATGGCGATTGTTAGTGATGGAGAGGTTGTTGTTTTCGATGATATTGATGACAACTGGCAAGGACTCAGATTAGATTTAGGATCTAGTAATACAGGTCAAATCAATACGAGTTTGGATTTGGGATCGGATGACACTCACAGAGGAAGAATTCCTCCAGAACCTCCTAGTTCTAGTGTTGGTAGCAGTCCCAGTCCGACTCAAGCGTATCATCATAATTCATCAGATTTTTTTAAGGTAATTAATTTCGTATTTAATTAAGTTTGTAATTTGTGGAAATTACAAACTTTGAAGCAATCAAATTTGGAGTAATCTAAAGTTTAAAGCAATTTTCAAATCTATAAATATCAGATTCCTTTAATTATTTGTAATTTTGTGTAATATTTTTAGCAAAAAACTTTAATTTCTTGAATTGGAATATCTAGAAAATTGAGGGAATTTATAAGAGTAGCCACTCAGAAATGAGTGGCCACTTAGAGCTTAGAGGCTTAGATCCTCAACGGATGAAGTGCTTCTAAATCTGGTCATGTTCTGAATTCCTTGGAATATAAGTTCCCTTGTAAAAATCCCTGGATACCTTTTTAGTAAACATAGAGCGTTTTTAAAATATTGCAAAAAGTTTCTAATTTATTCTGCAACCTTCAGTAATCCTCTCCAACTATGAACAAATATTAAACTTGCAGGTCGTTACACCAGCGAGCGATTGCGAAGTACATTCACCTTCGCCTGAACGCAATCACAAGGTAACAAGAGTGATTGGAGAATTACCCATTGCACAATATTCCGGAAGTCCACGTCGTTATGGAGTTCGTGAAAATCCCCGATTACCGACTTTGTTGTCGTCACCATCTGTTTATATGACACCAAGACCAGGATTTCCACAAAGAGTACTACCAACCACACCCAATCAGAAAGAGGTAAACAGTCTCTATTTAAAAGAGAAAAAAGGAAATTTTAATTCTCAAAAACAAAATAATAATATAGAGATATATAACACTTTATTTGTATTTTTTTTTATTTTAGAAGGAAGAAAATTGTACTGAGATCGTCGTAGAAGATTCTGTGATAGAGCCGACTGTTACGCATTCAGAGGATCAAATTACCAATTCTTCGCCGCCTTTAGAGAAAGCGGAAGAAGAAGAACAAGAGGATCTTTTGAAAAACTCGGTTTTACCGAGTGAAAACATAAGTAGTCTCGTTTCCCCGAGCGGTAGCACTTTCGATTATTTGTATGAATTTTCGGAAACTCGGAAGGTTTTAGAAGAATTCTTCAAGTGTCCAGCACCCTCAGAGGAAAAGGAGAATAACACGGATTCCTTCGCTTTTCAAGTAGGTTATCAAAATAATCTTGTTACCTTCATAATTGCTCCTATTTATCATTTTTATAAATTTCTTAAATTTTCTAAATTCTTTCAGGACCTCGATTACGAGCTGCGGAGGCAAGGCGGAAGTTCCTACGTCGGCCAACGACTAGCAAGCGGTTTACCAGATGAAGTTCTGGTTCATGAATCTCCTAAAAAGCAAAAACCCGAATATGCTCACACGGTAAATAAAAAACAAATTTATTAGCCTTTCAGATAATAAAACGCAATAAAAACCTTCAATATACTTCGATGTACAACCCTTGTACTTTAAATAAGCTCGTTTGGTTAAAATTGGAACTAACTACCCTAGGGAATAAAAAACTATAGTTCTAAGTGATTAGGCTCATCAAGATTCGAAAGTATTTTGTATCTAAGAAGATTGAAAAAAATACTGTCGTATTAATAATTAAATATCCTTGGCTTGTCCAGACTATCGAACATGAGAACAACTTTCTGGACCTGTCGGTGGGAACCGGAAGTAGTGAAGATCTAGGAGAAACTGAAGTGGGTTTGCAAGTCGGTCATTCCCGAAACTTCACCCTCAGCCCAGAAACGACCGATTGTGATAGTAATTGCGGAGACCTGGATAGTGAAATGTCCCTGATGATGATGGACAACGAACTTCTCCCTGCGAGTGGTTTACTCGGATCTGTTGGAGATTTGGGAAATAATTCTGATTCCTTGAGGATATACACGAGCATGCCAGTTCTCGAAGATGGTTTATCCAGTGGTCATGCAAGCGATACGGACAACAACAACCCCACAGTGATGCTCATGAAACGGCAAATAAACGAAATTGAGAAAGAAATAATCCAAAGAACTCGAAACGATATGCTAGGAACCGAAAATGAATCTGGGAAGGACGTTAGTTTAAATGTAACTAAAGATATTTTGCATACGCTTAAGACGACCTCGCCAGATTTATTCGTTGCTAAGAAAGAAAATTCCTATGACACTGGCGAATTGCAATTAGATGGCTTAGATCCATTGGCAACTCCTCCACCTCCTGCGCCACAGGGAAGGCAGAGCGTTCATTTGGAAATTGGAGGTGAAGTAGAAGCCGCAATCAAAGATATTAGAATGGCTTTGCAAAGAACGAAAACTCTACCTGCAAAATCTCCTTCGGAAGATCCTCCAGAACCGAGTGTAAGCCCCATTTGGATTCCAAGGTAAGTTCTTTTACTTTGTTCAGAGAAAATAGATGTGACATATTTTAAATTTACGAGTGCATCTAACTAAGATATAGTTTGCTCGATGGCAGGCGGAGAGTCTGCACGGAAAGTAATAGCGAGGATTCTGAAGCAAGAAGAGGGATTGAAGAAGGGGAACTGGAGGTCGAAGAAGGCGTCGATGAAGAAGAAGCTGACACAGATCTCGAAACGGACAGACTCCTGGGACAACAAAGAACTGATGATCAAGGATTCTATGATGACAAGGTGAGAACATTTTTATGATTTTTTTTTTTTCGTTTAGAGCTAAGACATTCGCAGCTTGCAGATTTTCATTCGGATACTTTGAATTCTGTCGGCTGGGGATAATCTGAGCTCATAGAATTTCTGAATAAGTTGAAATCTCTTGATGTAAACATAATATTAACATGCAAAGTGTGTATATAATGTTTTAACGACTAATAATGACTTGGTGTTGCGCAGGGGTGGAGGAAACCTAAGACTAGGACAATGTTACCATCAATGAGTGCAAAAATTGCAACTCCAAAGCAAACGCCTCCCAAAACCTTGAGTGTCACTCCTTTAGAACCATTAGCACAATCCGAACCTTTGCCTTCGACGTCTGCCTCCATTTCTCCACCTCCTGTAGTCACTGTTATACAATCACCGCCTTCGGAACGCGAAGTAACTTCCCCTACACAACCTTCGTCGAGTCCTCAGAAGACCCCGATCAAAAACTCTCCCTCACCTCCCCAGAGTCACCAGGAATCCAGCAGTAAGGTGAAAAAGGTGCCCCTTCAAATGCTATGATTGTCTGCCTCTGCCTGCGGCTTGTAGAATAGAGATTTAGTCTCGTAGTCTGCAATGCCAAAGAAATGATGGCTATTGGCTTACACGCTTATTTCAAATTCCTCCACTTTCTGCTTTTTTCGAGTCGCCACTGACAATTTCCAATTGATAGTAAACATTTTTTAATTTTTAAAACAAGTTCAAACTACTTTAAAGTATTTTTTCAAGTAATTTTATGCCAGATTTAATATGGTGGATGGTAGAAGTGTCAGAGAAGCAAAAAAGTAAACCTCATTATATAAAAATTATTGCAGTGGTGACCCAGATTTCTTCCTTTGCCAAATAGTTTCCTCAATTATCCAAACTTTTCTTTTCGAGTCTATCTTCTCCTGTCTTATCAACTTTCCTAATTTCTACTAAATATTGCGGTAGAGAATGCGTATTCTTTTCATTAGAGTGACAGAAACGATGAGTGCTCATTATATTAAAAGAAAGAAAGGATTTTAACATCAGAAAAAGGAAACACTTGGGCATTTCATTAAAAAATCAGAAGTTCTGTTATAGTAGAAGAGAATCCTTTTTTCTGACATCGATTTCTAATGAATTTGAACTTTAGCGGCTCTCTTGACTTTAAATCCAATTACTTTCAGATTTAAATATTTTCAAATTCAAATTATTTGAATTAAACTAATGATTCTAAATTTTAAGTGCAATTAAAAATTTAAGGATAGGAAACTAAAGTTAATTCTTTAAGCTTTTTATACCGTTTTAGCATATAAAAATGTTTAAATGCCGTTTAGTATAGTTCAATATGTCTGAATAAGAAAATTGCTCCGCTTCGTTTCATGACTCATAAATTCGTCAGCAAGTTGAATG
>JAUESH010000024.1:11746120-11772145 GCA_032275165.1 Synergus magnus
AATGCTTGTTGGGATCAGCAAACATAATGACGAATGACCCTGACATTGTCTTCATTTGCCTACTATATTTAGTATAACTATCGTGCTATCTCTCTAATTTTTTTAATTTCCTTACAATTTATCAACAACTTTATTTTTTTTCCTGTTTGTACTTGAGAAAGTTAACTAAGAGTTAATCAATTTCCACTTCTGCAAGGACAATGTCAGCAAAGAAAGAACAGTAAAAAAATATTAAAAATATTTAATGATGTTGCGGAAAACTTTTTAATTAATTTGCATGTCTCTGTAGATGTCTCGACTGTCCCTAATTAATCTTTTATTATCAGTTGCATGAATTGTGAGTAACATTGGAAGGAATTCGTAACTGATTACATCCAGTACAGTTTTTATATTATCATTTATTCTAAAAAAAATTATTTTTTAAAAAGAGTCTTCAAGGAAATCATATTTTATAAAATAAGTAACTTTTGTTAAAAAATATATTTAAAATACCGATTTTACTATTTCCACAACTCTAGAGTTTTCCATGATTGTATGTTGCACGACTGTATGAGTTTCTCTATTATCAAATTAACCCGTCGAGATTTTATCAGTGAAAATTTCACTACTTGCTTCTAATCTTTAGTGCAATAAATTGTAAGTTGCTTTAAATATCAGTGACGTTCAAATTAAAAACAGCGATTTTCGCTTACCTTAATGTTTCTCTATTTTGTAAATATCTTTTTAGAATTTCACAAATATCACGATGGGTTAGATACAATCGTAGAAAGCAATTCTTACTTAATTTTTTCTGTAATAAAAATCTTGTTATTTTTTCAGGATAAAGAGGGAAAGAAGAAAAGCAGGAATAAAGAAGGTAATGTTGTTATTGACAGTGATTATTTATTTTACTTGTCATAAAATCAGTCTCGACTTTATCGGAAAACATATTAATTGAGATTTTTTTCTTCATAACTTAAAGGTCTCAGAAATCGGCATTTATGAATGTCGGTTTAAGTATTTTTGAATAAATTTAAGGCTTTTTAAGACTTGATTAAAAAGTTTTCCGAGTAGTCGACACTATTATTTTTCCAAGATCTTTTTTAAATAATTAAAAAACATAATTTTTTTATTTAAAGCATGAAAATTCTCATAGCTTAACAAGTTCTCTAACGTTTAAAAGTATGCTACATTCATTCGATATGAATCTGATTAATGAAACTTCACTCCTGCCTGTAAATACTTATTTTTTGGAACTTTAACTACTAATTGGTGAATTTCAGAAGCATGACCTGTTGAAATGAGTATACTAATCGTACTTTTAATCCTCTTTAACGCTGCTACCCTTGGTTCTGGTGCATGTCTTCCATCGTCTAACACGTGGTAGGTATTTTCTATTCTTGTAATTATGTAATCTTTCTCTCTCTTTTCTTTCTGCATCGTAAATCAAGCGTGATCCGGTCTTACTGACTACCTTCGCGTATATCCTTTCTCCTTCACTCGCGAATGCGTGTGAATGTCGACTTGTTACTCACAAACAACAGAGCAATGAAAATTGCACGAGGGCATACACGACTCTATAATTGTTGAATTAATAAGGTCTGCGGTGCAGTGATTTCCCAATCCACTAACTTCGCACTAGTAACCAGTCTCGACTCAACCGTAAACAGTCAAACATATGACAACACTTACGAATTTTACTTTGTAATTGTTTAGGTTTTCCCAAGCACTTGGGCAAACACTTTTAAATTCTTTGATAAGGAAAGATAATAACCCTGGTAGATAACCTGGTAGATAAAAGTGACATAAAAGCCTCATTGACATAAATTTTTAAAGACTACCACCAGAATATTTTTACCAAACAAATCTTAAGCGTTTGTGCTTTGTAACGTGAAGTGAATTTAAAAGTCAAATCAAGATGACTCTACTTGAAACTGAAACTTGTCTTATGAACACGTTTATGAAAATGGATATGAATATGAACGATCCAAATTTGGTAATTAGCCATAGTAAAGTTATCGAGGAAAATGAGGGATGCTTACAAAATGTATCAGCTTCTTCAATCAGGGCCGTTCACTGCTCCGCAGACTATTTATCAGTATTTGGAACTTTGAGTGATAAATCTTCAAATTCTAAGTGGTATATTTCAATGACAATTTCAGCTTTGTTGAACGACCCATCAGTTTTGATCGAGGGAGTCCTTTTTCGAGCCAGATATTTGGGATCGACTCAATTGGTATGCGAAGGACAACCAACAAAATCGACTCGAATGTGCCAGGCCGAAGAAGCTGTTTCTAGGATAAAGGTATTCTCGTCCTTACCATATTCTTAAAATGTGATTATTATACTCTTAGCACAAGCGATGGATTTAATTCGAGTCACTAACTCTAATATTAATTCTGGTAATATGATTAATTTTGGTAATTCTAATTCTAGTAATTATTAACTAGACATTTTCGAATCCCAGTAATATTCGATTAAAGTCGAAACACTACATAGTGGCATGCTCTGGATTGCTTTTGAACCACTTTAATTTGCTGTTTCATTTATGGCGAAGACTATGCAACAGTTTGAGCTATAACGATGTATTTAAGTGTATATGAATCTTAACTCTCTGAGGAGTTTTGTGAACTGTTTTTCTTTTTTTACATGCAAGAATAATACAAGGATTACGATCAGTTGTTAAATAATAAATTCCTCAGGTAGATAAGATACTTATCGTTAGGTCATTACTAGTTGAACCTGAGAGTTTCAGCAGGAAAGATTTATCGCACGTGCTGTATGATTGCCTCAAGGAAAAACAAACGATATTTTCTTGCATCTTATGACTAAATTCTGCATCTCAAAATTCTGCATCTGAACCAGTTTCTGCTAATCGATAATATTTGCACTTTCTCTCTTTTATTTAGTTTGGTAGAGAATCAGGGTGGCTACTAAACCGGAAATTTGCTTAATTTTAAAAATGGTTACCATTCATTTTAATTAATTAGGTTTGTAATTTCTTAGAATCAAATTTGAAAACGACCAAATACAACTTTTGGATATGTCCAAATTGGAAAGAAGTCAAGATTTAAGAAGTAGCCACCCTGAAAAAAATCTAGCTCTCTAATTTTCAAAGCTGGTAATTTTCTTCGTAGTTATCAATTTACCATTTCCTTGAGATAACTAAGGCACCGTTTTCTTTCCGGCGCTCTCATTCATTGATGTAATCAATCTTCAAATAATTCTTAAGAATTATGTAATTTTATTAGTCTATCAATTCTATCTATAAAATCCATGATGTTTAAAAATCTGATATAATTGAATTTTTAATGAGGAGAAAGAGACTTTGAAGACTGATTATAGCACTTATATTTTATATAAATAATCCAGATAATTGTGAAGTGGCCGTTGTGTAAAGAGGCCTGAATGTTTCAGTGTAGCGCCCCCTTCCTCACATCACCAACACCACCCGACCACCGAACACTGTCATCTTCTCAGTGTAACTTTTGATGTGTCTGTCTGTTGTCTGTCGGTCTATCTATCTGTTTTTGTCTACTTGCTTGAAATCTTTTCACTTTTCTTCGTAGATTGAGACGCGCATTGCACCCAAATTGGAACTACATCTGTCTCAAAATTGTATTGATTCAGTAAAATAAGAATTAAGAAGGGATCACTGACTATAAACATGAAATACTGAAGTTGATGAACAATTTTTGATATTTATACCTCAGGTCTACATTCTGATAGGATTTTAGGATCCTATCAGTAAAATTTCAAAATGAATTTTACTGATAGGAAAATCATAGGAAATTTAGTAGAAAGTATAACTTTCTTGTCAACTTTTTTGCTTAAATTATTTCTATAATGTTTTAAACATTTCTATAAGACAGAATTTATCTTTTTTAAACATTCTAGCGTTATTTTTTTTTTTATCTTTCTAGAAGCTGCATTTTTTATTAGTATAGAGAAAGAAAACGTGAGAACTCGTTAAGCCATTATAAAGCTAATTAAAGTTCTAATTTTAGGTTTTAATTCCAAATAATAAAGTAATAAAATTCAGGCTTTAATTTACTGCACTTTCATTAGCAAGCTTCGTCAATTTGCTGGAAATCACGCTTTGCTTTGGAGCAACTCGGGCTTGTTATCTATCAGGGTATTTTTTTATCAAATATAAAATTTATTAAAATACCGTTTAAATCGTTATCCAAAGTACTAAAAATGAAAAAGGTTTAACACTTCCTTAAAACCTTGCCTTTAAATTTAGTTACAATTTAAATTTTTTATAAAGTATCGTTAAATTAAAAAAAATTTTTTTTTGCGAAGAACCTTTGACACTTGCACAGCTTGCATAAAAAAACTTAATCGTAAATGTTTATCGAATGCTAAGTGTTTTTAAGATAATTAGTTGTTTTTTAACATTTTCATTTTGAATGTCGACTGTCGTAAATAGTACTTCTACGAATATAGAAAAATAGCAATTATTACTTCGATTCTAACAAACAAAAAATATTTCTTTATTTATAGCTTTTCAATTTAGATGTATAAATTGAATTACTTCATCGAGTTTAATGCTTCAGAAAGCCTAAACATTTAAACGTGTTCTATTTCAAATTATCTTCACGATTAATTTAACATTTAGATTTGCTTCTATTATTATTACATATTACTTCTCTCTTTCCGTTTTAAAAGACTTCAGAGATGAAATCGCATTTTCTAAAATAAATTAAGATATATTTATAAAGCAAGATAATATTTTTAAAAACTAAGATATTACATTTAGTATTAACGCCTGTTTGCATTACTCTCGCTGGCCTGTGCTTGAACTTATAAAACCTTTGCAAATGTCAAGGGAAAACTTTGCCCTGTCCAAGCTTGTTTCCTTCCTAGACCTTTGCTTGAAATTAGGACTAGATAATGTGATTGTCAATTTTTACTTGTAACACCAATGGTGCTCTGTTTAAAAATTATTCTTCAATAAGAGGATTTTGCCTAATTATTCGCTATTAATTACTATAATCGCTAATGCATTTCAAAATACAGCTTCCTAATCTATCTCAATTTTGAGTTGCTAATGATCCCCCAAATTTCAAAAGGCAACAGAAATAAAACCTATTTAAAGAAATACAGAATCATATATATAAAAATATATCTAGATTACTCGACAATAATATGAACAAAAAAACCTAATAAACTCTTGCAGAAAGTTATCCCAAAAATGTTTTCTTAACGTCCGAATAATTGGATAATCCAATCTCCTAAATGGAATTCAAAGTATTTAGGGATATTAGCAGCTCAGATATTTAGTTGGATGACACGAAAAAAATAAAATTTTAAGAAATCAAAAGTTCTCCCAGGCTTAAAAGTTTAATTTGAGTTTCTTTAAAACCTTTGGAAAATTGAAAATGAATTGATTAATATTTTGAGGTTCCGCCGAGTTTAAACAAAATGAGTTTAAAAATTAATTATTATAAACTTTCCTAATTTAGATTGCTTTCGAATTTCCAGTCCCAAACTCAAAAGTTCTTTTGATATATTTTGAACTTCATTAATTACAAAATTACAGCTCAAGATTTTTTCACAACCTCCTAAAAATCCATTTTGGCTCTTCGTAATCTCTAGATATAAATCAAGCCCTTTTAAATCTTATATGGATCATCAGTGGTTCCTAAATAAACTGTTGAGCTTCAGAGAGTTTGTAATTTCTGAAAATTTTGGTTTTTCGGGTCACCCCAATGGTTAGGACTTTTGCTCTTTGCCTTGTTTCGTTGGTGGTGCCGTGGCAATGTGACTAGCAGAGCCTTTGTTTGTTTGTTTGTTTGACGCGTGCGTAACCAAAGGATGGGCCAGTGCCGATGCAGGCTACGCTCTTAAACTATGGGGGGACCCACGGGTATGGGCGCTGCAGCGTTGCGTCACAAGGAAGCCTTGAGGAAGACGAATGCGACTCAAGCGAGGAACTGATAGGCAGTGCCTCCGGTGGGGCCCAGCCAGAAACACAGACAGTAGGGGCCCAGCCAAAGCTGGCCCCAATCAGTGGCTCGGTGGGGTCCAACGGACCCACCACAGTTTTCAGACTACAGTTTCTTGGGTCGGTTGAGGTGGAAGAGGAAGGGGGTCGAAAACGGCGAAAACGCCTTAAGAAGCACATGGTGGAAGAGGCTGTAACTAAAATAAAGGTCCGCCTCGCCCAATCTCCCAAGCATAATAATTCCTCAGCTTTATTTCCTTCTAATTAATATTTGTTATTATTATTATATTCTCGTTCTTCTAATATCTCTTTAAGACGATCGGTGGTTCTCCTTTACTCTTTTTATATTTGTACAACCTACGAAGAATCTTATGTCAAGAGTAATTAAGGGTGTTGGATCCAAGTTCTCGCCTTAAAACTCAATTTCCTCGTTTTACTAAACAAATGTTAGAATTAAGTATCTTTTCACTCTGTAGTTGAATTCTTTTTCGAAATAGAAGTATGCCTATAGAGCGGAAAAATGTTTATTGTTAATACTTTTGGCGCTAAACAAAAAGTATTTAAATTTGAGATTTTTTTGCTTTACACGCATACTTCTATTTTAAAAATGGGAACCTTTAGAGAGTGAAAAGACATCTAATTATAATACATATTTGATAAGTAAAATAAAGAGATCGAATTTTCAAGATAGGTCTTGGATCCAATACCCTTAACTCTAAATTAAGAGTTAGACACTTTTGAGATGATGATATTTCTAATCATATATAATAGATACCACGGTCGGCTTTTCTTTATGCGTTTCTATTTTTCTATCACTTTTGAATGGCATGATCTGCTGATCGAGCAGAGGTTTGAGATTCACGTAAAGTGTCAATCAATTCAAACTCAGACAAACTCTCAGGTTTACGAGATTTCTATTTAAACCTCTTTATTTTAAGTTTAAGTTATTCGATCGTTCAATTGTTCTAGTTCCTTTTTTTTCTACTAAACGTATTATGATAGAATTAATTGTGGAATTTGGCTCTATAATGAAAAGAAACTTTTTTCTTGTTTTATCTCACACGCTGCTTTTCGATAGGCTTTGGTAAGTGAAGTTTTCAGCTTTTTTAAGAAAGTAAAAAGGTGTCACAAGAAATATTTTAAAATGATTCGTAAATTTTTTTTGTAATAGTGTACAATGTACATGTATAATCCTTGTACAGTTTTTTACAGAATCAGAGAGGATTTTTTTAAATATGTAGTTGACACCTCTCTAATTTCTACTCAAATTCCTCAATAATGCTGGAATTGCTCTAATCCCCCTTTGATTTATTTTTAATCAGGCACCAGATGGAGAAACGCAACCAAGTACAGAAGTCGACCTCTTTATCTCGACGGAGAAGATAATGGTTCTGAATACGGATTTAAAAGAAATCATGATGGATCACGCTTTAAGGACAATATCCTACATAGCCGATATAGGAGACCTGGTTGTCCTAATGGCTCGAAGACGCTTTGTACCTCATGAAATGGAGGAAGCTCCCAAAATTAACAGAACTCCCAAAATGATCTGTCATGTTTTTGAGAGTGAAGAGGCTCAGTTCATTGCACAAAGCATTGGACAAGCATTTCAAGTAGCTTACATGGAATTTCTCAAAGCCAATGGGATTGAAGATCATAGTTTCGTAAAGGAGATGGACTATCAAGAGGTCCTGAATTCACAGGAAATTTTTGGAGATGAACTCCAGATGTTCGCGAAAAAGGAAATGCAAAAAGAGGTGATTTAACATGTGTTTTTATAAAATTTTTCTTTAATTTATAAGTCTAATTTACATCCTATCATATAAAAGAGATTGCGATTAAATCGAAAATAGATTCTCGCAATCTCGAAATCTGAAGCCACATTCTCTCTTCACCTATTGGTTGAATTTGTATTCACCGTCTGTACTTTAGAATCGAGATCAGAGCTGCCAACTGATTATAAGGAATTATATTAAGGAATTTCAAAAGAATTCAGAAGAGTTTCAAGATTTTCAAGTAATTTAAAAATATTTTGAAGTATTTCAAGGGATTTTGAATGATATTAAAAGATTCCAAAGGATTTTAAAAGAAGTCCAAAGAATTTAAGGATTTTCAAGAGATTTTAAGTGGTTTTAAGGAATTTTTGAAGAATTTCAAAAGAATTCAGAAAAGCTTCAAGATTTTCAAGTAATTAAAAAATTTTGCTAAGTATTTAAAGGATTTTTTAATTAAATATATTAAAATCTTTTTGAACTTACTTTGTATCCTTAAAATCATACACTCACTTCGAGATTTTCAGTTTATCGAAGCAGTTTTTATGACAGGATTGTTTTTCAGACTAAAATCAAATTCTTGAGGATTAAGATATTTTAACATAAGATTTTTAAAAATTATCATAAGCATAAATTATTGTAGAATTAAGGGTGTGTAGTAATGATCCTTACAGTTAAATTAATCATCCTCTGAATTGACGTATATTTTGATTTATATTTTTAACTTGTTGAATATTTTTGTTGCAGGTGGTTGTACCAAAGGCAAAAGGTGAAATTCTAGGAGTAGTGATAGTGGAATCAGGTTGGGGCTCGATGCTGCCAACCGTTGTCATAGCAAATCTAGCACCAGCCGGTGCGGCCGCTCGTTGTGGACAACTGAACATTGGCGATCAAATAATTGCGATCAACGGTGTCTCGTTGGTCGGTCTGCCCCTTTCCACATGTCAGACTTACATAAAAAATTCAAAAAATCAAACTGTCGTCAAGTTAACTGTCGTGCCGTGCGCGCCCGTTGTCGAGGTCAAAATCAAGAGACCCGATACAAAATATCAGTTAGGATTTAGTGTACAGAACGGAGTTATATGTAGCTTACTAAGAGGAGGAATCGCTGAAAGGGGTGGTGTTCGAGTTGGACATAGGATAATCGAAATTAATAACCAAAGTGTCGTCGCCGTGCCGCACGAGAAGATTGTCAATCTTCTTGCTACTTCTGTCGGCGAGGTATTTGCCAATCTTTAAATATATCATTATTTACTAGAATTTTAAATATCTTGATTTATAATTTTGTTTATAATTTTTCTTGAAGTACATTTGATAAAAATATTTTTTTCATCTTTCAGATTTTGATGAAGACGATGCCCACATCAATGTTTAGGCTGTTAACTGGTCAGGAATCTCCGGTGTATATATAAGAGTTCAGTTGCCTGGCCAAAAACAAAAGGTAGTGAACAGACAATACATCTGCCATCCACTACCATAACTTCATTGTACAAGTTGTTCCACGTGAATTGTTTTGTATTCCAATTTGGAACGCCCCATGCAACCATCAGCTCCTGCTTACAATTAGTAGACTCGAATTAGGCCATTCGAAGGGCCTGACAGATGTTACTAAATATTTATCCAGGTATTATTTATACAATGACATTAAAATTATAAATATTCTATCGATCAGTGTGACTTTTTACGGCAGCGGCGCAAATATTTTTCTTCGCTCATTTACTTACAGGTACTTGTGCTTCAAGTAAACGAGAAAAAACACCTGATTCTTGAAATCTCCTAGACTTTTAAATTTTTCGGAATTCTAAGTCTTTCATAATCTTAGATTTCAATTTAGTCTTTTCAAAGCTCATTCATGTACTCGAGGTTATAAATTATCTAGTTGAAATTCGTCTAGATGAGGCTTGAAAAGTAAAGGCTTCTTTACTTATATTATTGTATTTATTGTGATGAAGATAATATTTTTGAGAAAGTTAAAGGCGTCATCGCTTTTGAAGATTCAAATAATTTAAATCGAAAGTGTTTAAGTCCGAAGCACAAGCACTGCGTTAACTACAAATAACTGCCGTTAAGAGTCGCATTTGCGCCAAGGAAGATGATAGACGATGCAATGCACATGATTATAAATAGCACAAAGCTCTTTACTAACGTTTAGAGCAGGGCTGGAACTGTAAATTACATTATTACTAATGTAACATTTCTAAAGATCTCCCCACTTTTCGGAGACTTTACCTATACATTCCTTCATTTAATCTTTTACCTTTAAACTAAGCGATGCTTGAGACTCGGTGCCCATCTTTGTTCATTTTTACTAATAATTATTACTACCTAATCTAAAAAGGTCAGTCGTAAACCTCGTGATGAAATTTTTGATTGTCACGTATCTAGAAGAGCGCACTGCGCGATAAAAGATTGAATTTTTCTCCTGGAAAAAGAGCCATAAGCCTTTCTTCGATACACGATTTGCAGCTTTTGCAGCGAGAAATCTTAGATTAACGATTATTAAATTTAAAAAGCTAATTGAAATCGTGCTTATATGCGTCTGACGATCGGCGAATTTTCTATGGATTTTAGAATAACAGTCGCGAAACCAGCGATGCTCTTCTAAATATACAATCGCTTATCGTTATAATCTAAGTTTTCTCTATTTTTGCTGAAAAAAATCCACCTCTAAGCTATTCTGCTTTGAATATCAAGAAGTATGCAACGGTGCGGATAGCAAGATTCCTAGAAATTGATAAAATTTCAATGCCAAAGTACATCGTTACAAATGAACGGCGCATATTGAATCATCTATCGTGAACATAACTTTTTTCACTTTCATTAGAAGATAAGATTTTAAGGCCTGAAATCACATTGTTGTAAATTAAGCTTCGCGTCTCTATGGGGATCCAAAAGCGGTGATCATTTAAGGCACCACAAAGGCAAAGGTTTATTCTGAATTATCAAAATTCAAAAAGTTGATCCAGGAATTTTAAAGAAATTTCTCGGATAAATTCTCTTAGCAACCCTCTAATTCTATAAAAAATATTTCTACCTAGAAATCTAAAAATTCGAATTAAAATAATTACTAAATTTTCTCTAAGCTGCTTTCGAAAGTCAAATTATTTTCACCAGACGTGTGCTACATTTTATAAATACAAATCGATCTTTGGATCTCCATTTATTTCTCACGCTTTTATAAGATATTCTAATTCTAATATATAACCAACAGCACAGGAAAAGTATCAATGGCAGAGTAAAACTATCAATAACGCCGATGTCCGTACAGCACACTTTCTTCAAAGGTCAATTTCATTTTGTCGTTACTTGTTAGCAAATTTTCTAAAGCACCTTTTTTCAAGGTTTCAAGTTTCATTATCTACAAGCCTAATCACCCGAAGTGCATTGTCTCGAGACCATGGTACATTGAGTGCTGTACTTCAATTTGAAAGTAGTTAAACTCCTCTGTGATTGTTTAAATGTCGGTTAGATCATTTATTTTGTTATTATTATGCTCCCTTATTCGACATTTCCTCAGAAATGTCTTTCTATAGAAATTTTTCCAAAAGCAGGGTGACGACTTGACGGGGAAACTTGGAAAGCCCGGGAAATAACCGGGCATTTCAAATTTTCTGTCGATTCGCCACTCTGAAAAGAGTTTTCTTTTTATGAGTAGAAATTAATTTCGATTATTAGAGACTACCAAGATTTAATACCGGAATCACTAAAATTGTCACTTAAAAATGTATACCAGGCAAGAAACAATATTTTAGTTTCTCATTTCGGATTTCGAATTATTTTTTGATTGGTATACACTTTGTAATAAGTTTAAGACTAAAAGATTGCTTTTAGTTGGTTCCGGTTATAATTTTGAAAAGACATCGATGCGAAGGCAGGAAACAATGAACGCAAGGGGAATAAAAATACATACTGCATATCACAGAATATAGAATAAAAGAGTTTACGAGGAGTGCACACACATTCTGTGTACATACAAGAGGGTTAGTAAAAAGAGAAAAAATCGATTGTACATTATCTATCTAGATTAGTACACGAAATGAGAACCCACGAAGTGATATTGGATAATAGGCTCAAAAATTAGTCGGTTATACGTAAGAATATATAAGAGTAATGAACTTTGGCATGGAAAGTTTATCCGTACATATAATATATTCGATGAGCATTGGAATGTAATGAGTAAAATATATGGGATCAAACAAGATGTATAGTTGGGTGGCTGAAACTTATCTAGTCATTATGCTAAGAATGAAATATATATTATAAATAACAAAGTACATACTCAGCCATCGCAAGCCACCCCGACTGAAAGCGTTTAACCCTATTTTAACAAGTGCGGCCGCAAATGCGAAAACCTATCGGTTTAATAATCTTATGTGATCATCTCTTCTAAATCCCTATTGATATTAAAAAAAAAAAGAATATATGTCATATTTTGTATTTCAAATAGCTTTCAAAACTAACCACCTACAAAAAATGAAATTTAGGCTTCGGAGACGTTTTCAATCCTCAGGAAAATTTCACTGACACTCCTTTTCTGTAAAAGAAAAAAAAATCTATTTCTAAATATTATCATTTCGAATTTATGTTTTATCCCCAAAAAATTGTATTATTGAATATATTGTACTTGGATAAGAGTTATAAGAACGCATCGTTTTTACTGCGGACAAAAAATATTTGTTGTACAATACATATATAATACAAGATGTGACTCTCAAGTCGTTTTTTAAACACAAAGGTTACGTTTCTGAAAGGAGAATTTAGAACTGATTTGTCATTACAGAATTACAGATATATAATATAATAAGTCTAAAGAATAATTTCTTTTTTACTCGATTTAAATTTTAAATCGACGACAGCTACGGTGACGATCATTCTAAGTCAGTTTGTAATCTAAAGAGAATTCATTTGACTGAATTCGGGTAAAAAAAAAGCGCTGAAGCAAAGTTTTGAATGCCCACTTGTGCGACATAAGAGTAATTAAACCTTATACATAATAGAGCTTGCGCTGTAGCTTCAAAGTCATGATATCGAGCTACAAAATATCATGACTGTCTTTATCAATGTTTGTGAATGTATTATAAGTTACGATACAAATAAGCGAGCTATTGAATGTGTATATGGTAATACTATACTAGTCCATACAAAGACAACAATAAACTGTAATTTTGAACTCAAATCGATATCGATTGCATGCTATCTACTCCTGTCAATTAGTTATAATTTTTAACTCAGTTTTATAGAATCAATTTTAAAGTAGGTAGCGAAGTAAATCTAAGAAAGAAATTCTCGGACATTTTCTGGTTTTTAAAATATTCAAAATGGACAATTTTGAAGGAAGTGTTTATACCTAAATGTGCATTACGAAAAGTCCACACATTTAGACTCGGACATTTTTGAATTTAAATCTTTAACATTGTTCTATTTCAAGCTATTTCTAATACCTTTATCATGCCATGCATTACCAAACTCTATAAAACATCGTCAATTTTTATTAATTTATTTATTACCCATTAATATTAGACGAAGTATACATACAGCAAATTGTATGAGTATGAGTTGCATTACTATTGTTTGAATACTTAATAAATACTTCATAGACAGTACAAGTACCATTTTTTAAACAGCATATCAAACTAAATTGATATTTCCCTCAGTATATTCAATTTTCTTATGTATTTTCGTTACTAAAAATTTTTTTTAGGCAATAAAGTCTCTTTCAATCTACCATATAAAATAACAATAAAATACGTATATTCTATTTCTAAATAATAAAAATGAACAATGCAAATACTTTATTATAATCTAAAATTATTTTCCTAGGGATGAGAATTTTTCCTTAAATTTTCGAAGCTAAATAAATCCTGATTTCATATTGAGTACAAAGCCGCATGTCTTTAAAAAATAGTCTCTTCCCAAAAAATGGTGAAATAGAATTCAGTGAAAATAGAATAATTTTATCGATATGCTATAGTGGTTATCACAGAATACTTCAAGATTTAAAATATCTGACTGTACTATGTGTTAGGCATTTGAAAATAATTTTTTTTAACATTACGTTTGCACAAAAGATTATGAAGTTGTCATTCAATCTCGATGTTTTGTCAAATACTGAGACTTTACTATATCTGTATTAAATAAAAATAGAAAAAAATATTTGAAATGAATCTAAGAGTGCCCAAGGTCATGCACAATTAAAATTTTTTGTTTACTTTCATCTTTCCCTATGCCAGCAGCTATTTTCGTTCGAGAAATTCCTTTTTTAATGGGTTCGATAATAGTGCGAATTTCTTAAAAACTACTGGAATCACGAGTTCTTAAAACGCAGCTCCTTTCTGAAATTTCGATCTAACGAATTTGCTTGGGAAAGGCACGAGGTGATGATAATGACACAAAGTGCTTAACCGCACCAATAATTATAAATTATCAGCGAAACGCCTCTTGCTAAACGATACAAGTCATTACTTTTTAATTACGTACACTGTCTGAAAAATATATAGCAATTTTACTAGGATTTTGCTTAAAATTTACAAATTAGTAAGGTTTCCAGTTCATTAATTTATTTTACGTTAGGTATTGCTTTCATTTACAATTATCAGAATTAGCAAATACTTGATCTACAAATGATAAAATTTACTATTAAAAAATGTAAATTTAGTTGGATATAGTAAAATTGCTAATATTTTACCTGTGTTAGATATTTTAAGTCATTTTTATTCCAGGTGTAGCTATTACTTTATACAAATTCATGCATACTCGTACATTGTGGTTTCTTATCGTTTATTAAATTTACATATTGTATGGTTCGTAAAACCATTCGAGTTTCTTCTGCACTTGGAATTACGTCTTATACTCTTATTCAAAAATTAAAGTTAAAGAAACAGTCAAATTTCACTGACTCAGTAGAATTAATAATACATTGCTTTCTCCAATTTTAGAATACTCGAAATGAAAAAGTCTTACGCTTTGTAACTTATTACAAAGTTGAATTTCAGGTTGTTCGATGTTATGTTAACCCTATAATGTTATGTTAAGTTTTAACCCTTAAGAGGTATGGTAAGAACGACCAAATTCATTAAGCTGGAGTTAATTTTAACAGTCGATTTACTTCACCACACCAGTTAAATTTTTAAAACTCGTTAGAACAATTAATTATGACTCTTATCTAGATATTTAAGACAAATTCATCATAATGCTAAAGTAAATCATTTACCTTTTCCCAAATTATTTTCTGAACCGTTTATACTGGCTAAAAATTACTCTGAGGTGGATCTTCCTCTTTTTTTCTGGTTCTGTTAGAAATTTTTAGCCAAGCGTGAACTTTGAACATATTTATCAATCGGAAGTGAAATCGGTTCATGCGTGAAGCTGTGGCTGATTTGTACTTGCACACGAATTTCTTAACTTTATAATAAAAGATAAGAGAAGCTATACCCGATTTTCTGCTACCTATAACTGTGTATTTTAAAATTATAATGCAGAATATCGTTTCTCCCAAGATTGCGTGCTTGAATTACCGAAAAATAAATTATGTACAATTTCATACTCTAGTGTCAGAAGAACGCCGGCAAGCGGAATATTTGTAGATTAATAGTTTTTATGGTAATAAAAGCGAAAAGGATCAAACGAGCTGGAGCTTAAAGGTAATATTATTTTATTAATAGTTTATAGTTTTAAATATTTCAAATCATAGGGCTTGAGTACCTGCCTTATTTCCCTCTCTTTTCACCGCTATTGAAAATATAATCTTGTAAGTCTTGCACACATCCACCTTCTCGACAATACAGAAAATACAGTCCCATGCAATCTGCTCTTACAAAATTGTTTTTATTATTTGATGGCAAAATTGTGGACATAGGTGCAGCTGGCGTAGATTACGTGACAGACAGTAGAAAAGATCAGGATGATAAATTGTCTCGCGGTTGATAATCTCACGATACTGAGATCAGTTGTCCATGGCGTATCTGCGTGTCCATTCTTTGGCATTACGTATCGCTTCGCTTTCATTAATTTTCCAGAGCTCAGCTACATCGTTTGCTAAAGGATCATCAGGGTTCGGTGCACTTAAAAGCGCTTGTATCGAAAGAAGAACTGTTCTAATTTGGAGTGCTGGACTCCATTTGTCTTTCAAAATGTCCAAACAAATTCGACCCAGCCTAAAAATTGTAAATATTCTTTAATACAAGAGTTTTCGAATTCATTTTTCGAGTAGTAGTGAAACTATAAGTGAATAAAATCATTTTTGCAAAGACCAAATTACCTGTCAATGTTTGGATGGTAAATTTTTGTAATAAATCTAACTTTTGGTGCTGACATTGGATAGTCTTCTGGTAAAAATAACTCGAGCTTAAACAATCCACCTTCGAATGGAGAATCCTCGGGCCCCGTGACAATTACATGAAAATACCTAGCATTAGTGTCATCAGGCACTGCACTGATACCAGGAACTGGCTCTTGCATGAGTCTTTGGGTTTCTTTTATGATCCTTCGAGGTAATGCAGCCATTTTTATATACTGAAAAACGAAAAAACTTCAATTTTAAACATTTTTTACTTTAATTACAAGGATCAAAATTTACTTCTAAGTATGTATGTACAAATTTACTTCTAAGCTCCAAAATAAATACAAGAAACTAGTTATACATATAGTCTAAATACAAAAAGTGGCACTAAAAAGTTTAGATAATAGAATATTTATCAACTTCTTTCCTCATTAGTAATCCTTGAAAATAAACACACTGTCACTAATATATCAAACAAAGAAACCACACTTTTTATTTATATTAAAATCAGATTCCAAAATCAAATTACAGCTCTAAAAGCCTAAAAATAAAGATAGTAACCAAATCTTGCACAGCAGTATTGACAGCCATCCCTAATTTAATCTAGCTACCACGTGATATTAAAATTAACGCGAAATAAAGTACATACATCTATAACTGTAAATCTTGCATTGATTGAAACAAAGACTAAACTCTCTATTCCTTGCCGAGCATTTATATCAAAATCACAATAAAATAGAAAGTCGAATCCAAGCAAAGCTAATTAAATTCATAAAAAGCAGATATAGAACTTAATTTTTTCCTATATTACCTGCAAAAAACGTCAGATATAAAAAAGTGTACAAACGCTACCTACGTGACGTGATAGCTGCAAATCGGTCAATGGGGAAAATCTAGAGTTAATTCACTCCAAATTGTCTAAAATTTGGGGTTACTTATGGTGGGAACGCATCGAGACGATTTGCCACAAGCAGACTAGGAAAATCCGAAAACTTAAGAAGCGAATGTTCCAACCTCTTTATTGGGAAGCGGGAATCGCATAACCACAATAAAATTGGGAAACGAAGACGATGATCGATTTGATTATTTTAATTAGAGTGGTGTCGCACGGAAGAGGAATGTCAACGACATCATCTCGGTGCGTTCCTGGCCGGAGAAATTTGGATAATACTTACTATTTTTTGAGAAAATATGCCCGCGTCACCCCGCAAGTCTGGCAGCTCCTCGTCCGCCTCCGGTGCCCCTCTTTTCACTTCTTACAGAAACGAAGTAGAAGCCGAGAAACCAAAATCGTCTTTTACTGATTGATTCGAAATCGCGAGATTCAATACAGTCGGCTGAATCGCCGACACACCGTGTGTTTCCGGACAGGAGAAAACTCCAAAAATATCTTAGCAATCAATCGACTTGTTAATTTAATTTCCACACGCAAATGTGTGTAAATGTATTATACACTAGTCCGCACTTTACCTTGCCACATGTTGATGGCGCTGCTAACAGCTGCTAATTTACTGCGTGAATCAAAATCATCTTACGATCACTCTCGATTTTTACATCTGAATTGCAGGAACGCGATTTGAGAACTTTAATTTGTTACGTAAAAAAACTTTTTGTGTAGTTGTGAATCATTGAAATCGAGAAAATCGAAAAAGAAAATTGGGCGCGGAAAAGGCGGAAAAGCGCCCAAACTCAAAGTTGAAGACGCAAGTTAACCTTCAAATGCGACAACGAAGTTGTCTACAAACTGTCATACCTGTAATCGTTTGCTGTCAAAATGTCAGTACCAGTTTTCCATTTTCAAGAGCAATTTACATCTTGGCATCCTCAAAGAATTCTTCAGAAGTAAAGTCTTTTTTGGGTGAGTGATTTTGATGGGAGTTCTGGATTTTGGAGTGATTGTTATTGTTTCTGATGTATAGGGATTTAAAGATGGGGTTTTCATGTTTACTACTCTGTTAGAATACAGTTTGCTTATTTTTTTTAGTTTTTTACGTTCAGTTTGTCAATACTTTAAAAGAGGGAATTTTAGTTATTAACTCTTATTACTTATTTCCTATACTGAAGGAGAAAAGTTTGTGTTTTGGAGCAATCTCTTCCAATTAACTTCAATTACATATAAAGTATCAGACAGTATTTTATTTATTATCAATGATTCATTTTACAATCAATACTTCTATTCTTTTTGTAGAGTGTCTTTAAAAATGGAAAACGTAAGGTTATTGATACAAGAAGAAGGAAGAGCAGCTAGAAATTTGATAGCATTTAACGTACCAGTAGGTACACATAATTTTGAGAAAATTACGCGAAAACCTCCAAGTATTCCTAGAATAGCGCAATCAGGTACCATGAAAAGATCAATGAAGACTAATGCGCGAGTAAGATCTGCTTCTACCGGACGTGACAAAAAATCTGGTAAACATTATATTTAATTTCATAAATTTTGGCACTTTATCATTAATAATAATAATTTTATAAAGCATTTTCAATGTTTTACAGAACTTCATGCTCGTTACTGGGCCTTCCTTTTTGGCAATTTGCAACGAGCAGTCGATGAAATTTACCGGACTTGTGAAGAAGATGAGAACGTATCCGAATGCAAAGAAGTAATCTTGGTTCTCGAAAATTACACTAGAGATTTTCATAACTTGATTGAATGGTTTAAAGTAAAATGGGATTACGAAAGTACAATGCCACCTTTAAGACGAACTCCTTTAACCTGGGAAGTTCGAAAAACTTCGCCTTGTCGTCTTTGGAATTCAACACCAAAACCATCCAGTCCTCTCCAAAGATCGAGTCCCACAGGTTCTGCTTGCAAAAGTCCAATAGAAACTTCCTTCGACAGCAGATCGGTTTCTAGCGATGGAAAAATTAACTCTATACAAGAAGAACCTGACAAATCAAGCAATGAATCCATTGATGACAGCATAAATACTCAAGAGAAGCGCAAAGTCTACTTGAGTAAGAATTCAGATACAGCAACAAACGAGAAACCTCTCATGTCAAAAGTAGCTAGTAAACCTTTACTGAAAAGACCTACTGCCATGAAGCCAAACGAGTCAATTGCAGATTCTAAGTTTCAAAATGAAAATGAAAAAAATAGTGCTGAGTGTAAGAATCCTTCAAAACAATCGAGGCATTGTCAAAGTTTGAACAAAGTAAAAACCACAAACAACGAATCCATGGATAATAAAAATAGTTCTAACGAGAAAGGTAACTTGACCAGTGAGAAGAACTTGGAAACCATAAAGAATAAAATTAATACTAATATTAATGAGTCTTACTCAGGAAAATGTAATGGAATCGAAAAGAAGAAGAGTCCAGAGAGTCAGAGCCAAAGTCAGAGCGAAATGAACAGTTCTGATGAAAAGAGGAATGCAGAGAAGACTTTGTCTAGAGAAAACTCTCATGTTGCTTCAAGAAGAGTTGTGAAGCCTGAAGTTAAGAAGCAGTCAAGTTTAGAAGTTCGAGAGACTGCTCGAAGTAAAGTTACCAATAAATCTAGTGTCGCTGCTTCTCATTTGATCGCAAATAAAACTAGAGCTAAGGTGATTCCTCAGACAGCACGTCCAGCATATTCTACTGTTTCGAGAGCAAGACCTGCGACGACGAAACCTACGCAGAATCTTCCTGAGGTTCCGAGGATGGTCCGAAGCAAAACTACTTTATGTGCAAGTGGAGCTTCGAATGCTAATCGATTTCGACCTGGAACTTCGGTTATTGTGAGAAGAAATTTACAGTCTCTTCCTGCAAATCAAGTAATATGACTTATAATTAGTTTATTATTTTAACTGAAAGTTTAGGTTCCTCAAAAAATAAAACTTTGAATATTCTATAATTTAATTATTTTTACAGACATACGATCAGCGGCATGAGGATGGAGATCGAGGCGACGACATAAGTGCTTCCGTTGAGGTTCTTCCAAAGCAAAGTTCAAAAGTGAAAGAAGATGGAGATGGCTGGCAAACAGTTCGAAGTCGATATAGACGAGGCAGTATTCACAATCTTAACATGTCAACTCGTTTTCACAAACCAAGTACTGCTACATCTCTCCCAGCTCTTTGCATAGATAGCCCTTCTGAGAAAAACAAAAAGCAATGTTTCACTCCTGACGGAAACCAAAGACAAAGAAAATACAAATGTATTGGTACAAAAAATGGAGATAACCGAGACACGAATCGTAGAAGTCTTCAAGAAGATGCCAAAATCGATGGAACGACATTGTGCGGTGACGAACAAAATGGCCAAAGAGATACACCTAATATAACTGATACCAATTCGACATCTATGATAGCTGCTATATTCAAAAGTGAAGCTGAACAGCTAGAAAAACGAATTCAGCAATTTATGGCTGCTCAGGCAGAAAGAGAGAGAATTATTCTAGAAGAAGAAAGAAAAACTGAGGAGGCAGACACTCAGAGATCTCAGCAGCTTTCGGATGAAGAAGCAAGTTTACAGAGACAGATTATGGAACTGGAATCTACAGAAATTGATGTGGACACGGAAACTGATGAAATGGATGTGGAAATGGTGTTGGAGATTGAAGAGGATATTTCCATTGGTCCATTGAATGACAATGACAACCTCAGTTTGGAAGATAGGTACGAAAATATGCTTGAAGGAATGTCTTGGGCTGAAAGAATGGACACTTTGGAACAATTGGAAGCTTTAGATGCTCGACATCCTGGCAGAGCTTTGGAACTTCATCAAAAACTTTCATCTCCTTCACGAAAAAGATCCCTGGCGGAAACTTTAAGAAGATTTCAAACAAAACAAGCATGTGCTCAGGATAAACGTCAAAAACTATTGATGGAAAAATCCCAGCGTTTGAGAGAACTTTTAAACAAAGTTGAAGATGTAAAGTGTGCTAAGAATCAATTGATTGAAGATAAGAGAATCAGAATGGAGCTGAAGCTTAAAAGAGCGGAAGAAAATCGAACGCAGCATTTGTTGGAAATAGTGAGGAAAGCTCATGATGAAGATTCCAAATTAAAAGAAATCGCTTTTATTAATGAACTCGAGGCGCAGAATAAACTACACGATTTTCGGGCATTGTGTCAGGAACAAGAAGAACGTCTGCAAGTATGTATAAAGTTACGATTTTTAAACTTTCAATTTAGTATTTAAGGAGAAGATTTGATTTGGGATTTATTTTAGGGTATTCAGGAAGAACGACAACGTCGACAGGAGGAAAAGGCAGCTAAAGAAGCAGCTGCAGAAGAAAGAAGAAGAGCTATTGAAGCTGAGAGACAACTGCGAATTCAGAAAATGCGAGATTCTCGTCGCGAACGTGAAGAAAGAGTTGGCAAAATGCAGTTGGAAAGGGAAAAAGAGCGACAGGTGATTATCTTTAGTCTTTAAATTTATTATTATTTTATTGTAGAAAAAAATAGGAGACTGTAAAAATATTTTTCTTTTATAGGAACTCGCAAGGGAAAAAGCAAGAGATAGAGAAGAGCGATTATCAGCTTTGCATGCTGCTCAATTAGCAAATCAAGAAGAGTTGCAAAAGAAAATTGCTCAGAAACAACAAGAATCTGCTAGACGACACGTCGAAAATATAGAACACATTCGTCAAAGGGCGGTGGAATTGTCGATTTTAAGATCAGAAGAAGTTCCTCCAACTTTGAAATGCTACCCTGCTCAAAAGCAATGTTCTCTTTGCGGAACAGTTGTAAGTATTTCATTACCTGACAAAAATTTATAATAGAATTTAATGAATTAATAGATTCCGTAGGTTTATATTCTAAAGAAAATCCTGAACTCAATTTATTAGCGACATTCTCTATTTTTAAATTATTTCAGATCCCGAACGAAGTTTATCTCCTTAGCCATCTCAAAGGGAAATCTCATTTGGAAGCAGTTCGAAAAATGCACGAGGGTCGAGAACCTTGTCGAGATGAATTACAGAGATTTAATATTGGGCAGATTCGCGATATACAGACGTCTCTAAAAAATAATAGTAATGTAAATGAAAGCAAAGCAGTGAAAGAAAAACAAAAGGCTTTGAAACGACGCAGTAGGAAAATTAAACAGCGGATGGCTGTTCGAGGACAAGAGTGGGAAGACGCGTCTAAAAATCAAATTGTTCAGTCATCAGTGGAATCTGCGAATAAAGTCAAGTTTCGTAGAAATTTAAAAGACCTCGAGAAACTTTGTCAGAATCATGTGAAAAATTCCTGGAGCAGCGGTTCTGTAGCGAGTGTGGAAAGAAGTTTGGGAGAACTCACCAGGTGTTTCTCAAAAACTGTGAGTATTGTTTACATAATTATTTTTATTTCAAATTTAAATAAACATTATTATGTACCCCACATCGTTTGCTGGAAACATAGGTTTCTGCCTTGGTATCCACAGGTTCTAAAAAAAGTGGATATTCTAAAAAAGGAAAAAAAAATGTATTGTAAATTACTGTCAATATATTAATGCATTATTTACATTTTTTGTTAAACAAATTCCAAAATTATTTTCTATAATTCTGCAATGACAAATAAAAAAGTATGCTCATTTCTGTTACAGTGTTCTGCAGATCAAGACTCTTTTCTACAACTAAGCGGCTTTGATATTCTAACAAATCTACTGACCTTCGGTTCAAATTCACAGACTCCATCCAATGCCTTGCCAAACAAGTAAGTTCGTTTAAAATTTGCTATTGAAAAATTCTTTTAAACTTTCAACTAATCCGGAATTTTTTATATTTTACCCTTCGTCAGTAAATAAAACTCTTTTTAAGGACTTGTGATACTTTACCATAAGAGCAATTTATTTTCACCAACTTTATGTGTGCAATAATAAATATTTTTTGCTAAAACTAGGTCATTTACCTCCGTCTGTATGAAACGGAGGTAAACGGCCTAGTTTTAGCGAAAAATATTTATTATTGCACACATAAAGTTGGTGAAAATAAATTTGCTCTTATGGTAATGCCTACTAGCCCTTAATGACTAATAATTATCACACAAAATAATTTATACTCGTTTTTCTATTTTTTAGGAGCCTTGTTTCCGTGCTACGAGTTTATAAATCTGCAGTAAATGATAACGTAAATAATATCGAGGCTGTATTACTCAGCAACAAAATTCTCGTGATTCTCGATCTTGTTGTCCAGAGATTAGAGGTAAGTCTTAAATTACAGATTTATCTTTTTTATGTAGAGGGTTTATGGCTAATAATACTTGTTTTTAAATTAATTAATTAATTATTCAGAATTTTCATTTGAAGTAGTTTTGAAGATTACAAAATTATCATTGTTGCTTTGCAAGTTTGTTTTATTTGTTTTTCTTTTTTTTTTAAATTTCCACCCTTATTAATTTCAGAATTACGTGTCTTTCCGCGCACGACATTGTGCGATATCTATAGGTAATATACACAGTAAGCTGACTTGTGCACGCAACGGACTTAACGTGGATTTATTCCTTTTTTTCGCACTACAAAACATAGACTTATCCTCTTTTTTTCTTTATTCTTCTCGTCATTTCTAAAGCTCTAAGCTAGGAACATAAAACCGTATCTTACTGTCAACTTGTCTGTTCTGTCTGCTCTGTCAAAATAAGGATTAAACATCTTATGGATGATTTTTCTGAGTGTGCGAATCTGATTCGCAACACAGCCTTTGCAGATACCGCCTCACTTTTTGGACAAAAGTTATTCTCTATGTCTCATCCTATTTTTGTAAAAATTTCAATTTTTACAAATTTTTCATAAAAATGTGATTTGACTTCCACCTTCGTACGTTTTCAACTCAAGCTTCAATATCGAACTTTTAAATTCTCAATCCTTGATTTTTAAAGGATAATGTTTGCATATTTAAAGTCGAAATTGATCAATTCTGCAAGTTTCCTATTTAAAATCGACAGAACATTGAACACATCGAATTTTTCGATTTTAAAATTCTTTTAATCCACATTCTAGATTTAGACCTAAAATTTTTCTTATCAATTTCATAAAATATGTCTTGAAACAACAAAACTGTTCGCAGGTCGTGGCCGCTTTTTAAAAATCTTTCAGCAGAGAAAGGTCGTTATTTTATCATCGCTCGTATACTTCTGGTCCTGAAACTCTGAAAGCAGACGTCATGTTTTCAAACGTGGTAGATACGGTCCTGAATCCCCCGATTTCCCCCATCAAGTGCATTAGCGGCGAGAGAGCTTTTAGTGACGTCACACACACTAGAATCCTTTGGCTTGTGCTGGAAGAGAAAGAAATGGTGTTCGTGTGAGATACACCCACATATGCCTTTCTATTTGTCAGAGCTTCAGAAACCAAATACATTTTTGTTGCTGCTTGTTTTGAGGAACCATTCGGCTTAATTTTTTCCTCTGTTTAAAAAAAAAACTTTTATTTCGACAGAACTCTGACGCATTCATTAGAGTCGACCAAAGAAAGGCTTTTTTTAAAATGTTAAAACGCTTTTCGATGCTCTTCAAAAGGTTAATCAATTTTAAATAGAATCTACCAGGTGTTAGATGAAATCTAATTAAGTCCAATTGCCAATAAATTTTTTTACCCTAAAGTTCTTGAATGAATCTCTATTTAAAAAGAAGACCTCACTGGAATAAAAAATTGGATACAGATCTTTTATTCATATCACGTAGCAAAAGTCGTACGTGATTTTATTTTATTATTTGCCATCCGTTGAGTAGTACATGATGCACTACTCGCTGAACTATTTTTGTTCCTGAATCTGTAAAATCTATTGCAACTTTTATTTCCTTCAGAATTTGATTATGAATTATTTGATTGATATTGGAAAATGCAATTTAATTGTGTTTTATAATGCAACAAATTAAATATGAGTTGACAATCACAAATGAGGTGAATATTTCATTTGAAATTGAAATAATTAAGAATTATTTTTATATTCTGATTCCTGTTCCTGGGTTTGTGTCCAGCTCGTGGAACAACCCTATTATTAAACCGGATTGCAGAAAGCGAGTCATGGATCATTGGGTAAAGAGACGATTTAGGAGATAAGGGGTAGTTTCGCTCGAATTGAATAGTTTCGATTTCGTACAAATTTACAATTTCATGAAAACCTTGACAATCTCTTTAGTATCAAATCGTTCATCAGTAATGGCAAGAGATAATAAAATTGGGAATAAACGTTGATAGAAATCGTAAATCTTTAATGAATATATTCGAACGAGAAGTCTAAAAAAAATTCAATTTGTCTAAGCGGACATTTGATGTGCTTAATTTCCTTTAGTTTCTGAATTGATTGGAGTTAATAAAGTTGAGATTTATGTGAATGAAATCGTATGAGAGAATCTTAACCACAAGTGGTTCCTTTTTTGCAACTAGGCGGTCACCACTCTTGACGATCACTCTCAGGCTCAGGAAGCGGCTAACAACACAACCGGAAACGGAACCGTAGCGACTGGGGCGATACAGTTGCTCTGCAGCCTCGTTGGTGAAGTGCCTTTCGAAAAAGCCACCCTTCAAGCTCGCCTACAGGACATCGTCGGGTGAGTCTTATTTTCACTGTTTCTCTTATATATATATAAGAGTTTAATGCTCTCAGGACACGATAAAGAGCGATCACTCTCTCCCTTGTCACGAAGTTACTTTACTTTGTGAAACTCAAAGACTCATCGACTATTCTCGCAATCCAACCCACCATATTTATCAAATATCAAACAAAGGGAATTCTTCCTCTAATTCAGATTCATTCTTACTTATATTTGAACTTTTATTTTAATTAATAATATTCAAATACAAAAAAGATACAATATTACATGATTTCAATTTGAAATTCAACAATTTTAGGCCCTACAAATAAAATTTTTGTCAATTTCAAGACAAGTACATTTGATACATTAAATTTTGTAATATTTTCAGAAATTTTAATGCTTTTAATAAAATTTCATGGGATTTTAAGTGATGTTAGGGAATTTAAATTAATTTTACGAAATTTATTGAGACTTTAAAGGACTTAACGATATTTTATGGGATCTTGAGTAAATTTAAAGAATTTCAAGGTATTTTACGAAATTTATTTGGATTTTAGAGAAATGGCCAACTATTGTACCCATTACCTATAGTATTTTTTTTCT
>JAUESH010000024.1:11782126-11798152 GCA_032275165.1 Synergus magnus
GTTTTTCGAGATTTAATTGGGAGTTCATAATGAAGTTTACCTGCTGTAAGCCAGTTTAAAATTCTGATGTATTTAACCTTTCCGCGTGCGCGAGCAGACTGAATGCAAAATCGCATGAGGCACTAGAATAGTTCCAGTCCCAACCTCGCATTTTTCGAGGGTAAAGATATGCACCCCTACGGGGGCGCTATGAAATAATCATATGGTTAGCTAATGGTGGCCCTGGGGTAGTGATTGCCAGTCCAGGCGTGGATATTCCCTTCTGCGTACAAGGGGCTGGGGCACAGGAGTAATAAATAAATTCAATGTATTTGCTTCGACCCCCGCAAACATTCAATGATAGATCGCAATCTCGGCCCGATGATGCACTCTTACGCAGACGAGCGTAAAGATTGAATCTTACTTCCTGTCCAACTGACCATTTATTTTACAAAAGCAAAATAAATTTACTATACATTTTATTCATTACACATTTTCAAATTGAAATAATCGAGGATTATTAATTTGTATTCTTAATCAGAGGAAGTATTCAGTCAATCTATACCCTTTTTTTGTTCATTATGAAACTCTGTCTTTTTGTGGGTGGAGTATTTAAATTTAAACTTCAAATAAGTCCAATTTTAAAAGAAAACTGTAAATGATGAATTCAATAAATCGACACGTGGAGTGAGAAATATTAAAATATCATATTATTAGGGGCAATTTTCTGTGGATATATGTCAGATCGAATTATCAGGATGAACAATCGTCAAGCGGAACGAATTCGTGTTGTCTGGTTGGAATATTACTCGGAATGACACGAGTCGACTCCCCTCGAAATATTATTCATGTTATTATACGGTATTGGGGCGCCACACGTAATCTTATATCCCATAGAGGAAAGTGGTCTAAGTATGATTCAAGCATTCTAATCCAGAAGCCGTGCATCTCGCTGCATTTATTTAGCGAATTTATTTAATCCCGACCTATCATCGCGAGTGTACTAGACCCCCAAGGTTCGTGTTCATCCATTGTATTCCTTACTTCATTCGCGAACAAGTGAATACAGAGCTTAAGGGTTTATTTACGACGTCAGTTATCGATATATTATTCTTCAGGGCTCAGAAAGATTTTGAAAATTTGCTGTGATTGGATTCTCAAAATACATATACAGTCAGTTCCACAAGAGCGTCGTCACGATTTCTGGAAACAGAAGTATTATAAAAAAAAACATAATTTTGAAGTACTCTCAGAGGACGAAAATGAATTTACATATTCAATTGATTAGTCGCAATCATTGTTGAATAAAGTACGATGATATTTGAGCATGTTATAAACGAATTTTTAAAAGTATGTGAATTTGATTTTTTATGTGCTAGCGTATACTGAGAAATAGGTTTAAAATTCTTAAGTAAATTGTACATAAATTTACATAATGTTAGCTTTAAAAGGTCACTTCAAAATGTTAAAAAAGTTAAATCGACACAATTTTATCAAATATAATAGAAGAGAGGATCATTTTGTGCCTTCCATAAAAAATGGTCGAAATACATTTAAATATAGCTCTATATAAGAAACAAAATTTCAGAAATATTGATACAGTTATACATGAAACTATCAACATTTCAAAATTTCTTCACCTTCTATTACAGTTTATATTTTCGTGACGCTTAACTTTTTTTAAATTTCAAGTTGTCACTTTTAAAATTCTAAATATTTATTCGAAATTTATGATTCACGAACTAAAAAAAAAATATTTAGGAATTGCCGTGGAACATTGAGAGTCATGTTTTATGCTTCGAAAAAATAACCCCGAAATGCCGAATTTGGACACGCTTTTTATTCCACAATGATTGCGATTAATCAATTGAATATGTAAATGTATTTTGGTCCTCTGAGTGTACTTCAAAATTATGGGTTTTTTTTTATAATACATCTGTTTCCAAAAATTGTGACGACGCTCTTGTGGAACTGACTGTATGCGAGTTTAAGAATTTTCCATAATAATCGAGTTCAGACGAAGCTAATTTCAAATCTCTTTATTTAATTCTGACTTTAGTGCCAGCCTTCAATTTTTTGTAAATTCTCTCTCCAAAAATGAGATTTCCCATAAGAGACAACCCAGCAAAAAAAGCATTGATACGAATTGGGGCGAATTAACATTTTCCGAATGCGTATGAATCCCGTTTTAATCCCGTTTTAATTTTTCACGAATTGAGACGCATTGACGCATTGAATTTACACTAATAGACACAGTGTTCCAATGCGTCAGTGTCACACAAAGGATTCTCGGTGTGTCTTAATCTTTTTAATTCAATTCGTATCAATGCTTTTTTTTAATGGAATTGATATATGAATTCCGCGTTGAGTTCCGCAATGCGTGCCAATTCGTGCGAATACGGTCGAACGTGTGAAAAATAATACACATTTAAAATAATTCTGACATATAATTCCAATGCATCATTGTCGCAAAGCAGAATTCTTGGGGTGTCTTAGTCCTTTCAATTATAAATTCGTATCAATACTTTTTTTTCTGGACAGTTTTGCAAAAACTCCATCGATTCTTTCAGCCTCCCAAGAGTCAAATGAGAGCTATTTGATCTGTAAGCTTCCTCGGGGGCACGCGACTTCAAAATTTTTCTATTATCGTGACACTCTGGGGTCGAAGTTTAAAAGAGGGGTAGAATTTTGCAAGTCTAGGTGGCAGGACGATATCGTGGGATTAGCTTTCAGATAGTTATGATTGGACACGACAGTTGGTCTCTACACAGCCAAGGTTCGACTATGCTTTACACATTTAGTCGTGCACATGTGTGGGTGTGTGAGCGTAAATTCATGTACGTAGATGTACAAGGGGTGGCGATAATACGCACTGACAGCACGCACCCTCTGCACTATACCGGCTTGGATGCTTGGATGCATATACGGTTTGAAGAAGGGAAGCAAGGGGGCGAAAAAGAAAACATATACAACAACCCGATAGAATGAGCATCGCATTCTCGCTCTCTCTTTCTCAATTTTTGACCCTCTCGCTCCACGCAGAATTACCCACTGATGTTATAATCCTCTCGTGTTACGCCGTCACACATGCTGTCCCTTAAGCAATAGTTTTTTCGCTCCTCCCATATGCATATGCACATTTCGCAGCCTGTCAACTACACGTCATTCAGATCAAGTGTACTGGATATCTGTTTATAAACAGAAGTCTTCCTATAACTTGATTAACATTTAGATTAATACTAGCAGACATTTACTCGGCTTTCCTCGGAATTTTATAAGAGATTTCATGTGACTTTAAGGAATTTCAATGAATTTTAAAGAATTTCAAAGGTTTTAAGGGGTTTTATTTTATTTTATGGAATTTTCAGGGTTTTTAGGATATTTATAGAGGTTTTAAGGATTTTAAGAGATTTCAAGACATTTTAACTGATTTTCAGATACTTCAAGCGCTCTAAAAAGGTTTACAGAAAGATTAAAAGGATTTTAAGGAATTTAAAAAGATTTTAAAGGGACTTCAAGAGAGTTTAGGGATTTTTAAAAGATTTCAAGATATTTTACGTAAATTTAAGGAATTTTAATAAATTTGAAAAGATTTCATGATATTTAACAGATTTTAAATAATTGCAAGAGATTTTAAAGGATTTAATCATTTTAATTTATTTTGAGGTATTTCAAGGAGTTTTAAGAGATTTCAAGATATTTTAAATGATTTCAAAAGTTTTTAAATAGATTTTATTAAGAAATTACTAGGGATTGTAGCATTGTAGGGGATGAATTTTTTAAGGATTTCCAAATCCATCAGAACCAAGTCAAGTAAAACATTAAAAAAATTTTAAAAAACAAAAGTGAAAAAAATTCACACGCAATTTCAAAATATCTTTAAAAAATTCTCAAGACAAATTTCTGACGCCCTGAATTTGGTTTCAATAGGTTCAATAGACTCAAGTTCTTCTTCTTCTTTTTCTGCATTTATAAAGTGCAGAAACTATTGATTTGCTGCTTCTCAATAAAAATAAACTAAAAAATGTCCTACCGCTTGGTAACAAAACAAAATACCGGTGGTCCTTGATCGACACTCAATGAATCAAATATCAAATTCTCTGAATTATTTATATGGGTCCACCCGACATTTATAATTTTCTTAACATCTCAAGTTTGTCTCTGAATTTGAATGTTTCCTTAATCCTTGCCTTGCTTGCAGGTATCTGGTGATGGGTGGTCTCGTGGATCGGATCGCACGTCACAGTCGAGCCTTGATCGAGACTGACTTCTTTCTGGATCAAGACCGAGATTCTCCTCTCCTTTTGGCTTCCTATGACCTTCTGTCGCGAATTTGCTGTCATCTTAAACGAGGTGGCAATCAGGAGGCAGTCACTCATCATGGAGAGAATGGCAACAACAGTTCTGAACAATCAGCTGCAGAAGCTCATCTCGTAAGCAGCCTTTCATCTACAGAAGCTGCTGGCGCTCTTGGTGCTCTTTATGCTGCTATTGCACTCACCTCACAAAATAATAAGGGGTCTTCTCCAACCCCTCAACAAACCGGTCTATTCTCCTCTGCCAAAACTCTTGCCAGCAAGGGACTTCGACTTCTCCGATCGATTGCTGAATTGGACCAGCGAAAATTACAGGTAAATTATTTTGGGATTATTATTTCAGATTGGATAATCTGGAAAATTAAACTGACGAAGACGAGATGTTTATTTACAATATGGATTTGATAACGTAAGGGAAGTTTTGAGAAGAAAATCCGACTGCTTTCACCGGTTGTGAAGTAATCGCAGATAATTTAGAGCAAGAGAGACACTAATGGAGACCAACTTGTATAGGGAACGTCAGTTTCTCTGAAATAATGTAATCAAGTAATTACGAACCCAGCGACGTCTGTCGTCGTATCGGCAAAAGCTTTTACACGTCAACCCTTCCGGTCGTGTCTTACTCGTTTACTTTCCTCCAGGATTGACACGCCTTCGTGCTTTCTACTGTGACCCTGTTATCATGGAGAATGAAGAATAGCCAGTCGCTCATTTTATTTCAGGCGTAAGTCATTCTCAAATTTATAAAAAGGAACAAAATTCGTATATTTTAAATTAACTTGACTATTAAAGATTGTTAATCTGATTTTCATGGGACGATGAAAATAACTATAATAAGTTGACAAACAAAATGTTAGTTGATGTGATGGCAAACACATGATGGGGTGGGTCAAAAAATTAAAGTTCCTTTCATTTGTGGAGACACCCTTCAACAAGCTTTCATTTGGTAAAAAAATAACTGTTAAACCACCCCCAACCGTAAAAAATTCGTATTTTCTCACAAGTTTGATAAAAAATGTCTAGTTTTGTCTAAATATTACCTTTTCTGACAACTTTCTACGATATTCAGGCAAAATTTGAAATTTTTTTATCAAACCAAATGGAAGCTTTTTGGAGGGTGTTGATAGCAGTAATTAATACAAATAAAATATCCTCAGTTGTAAGCAAATATTTCGCTTTTTTATTTTGTGGACTTTATCTCTGCAGCTTTGATAATCATTAGAAGTAAAGAGCCGACGATTTAGCGAAAGCCAACAAGCGTTAGAGGTCTTAGCATCGTTCGCTTTTTGTTAACGTGACCGCACGATGTATACCCAGCAGACGTTTTGCGTGGGAAGGCAAAGAGAATAGATAATAACCATGGTTGGTTTTTCGCCAAATGCGTCCTGTAGGGCACTCTCGAGCAACGAGGGATAATCGAGTGATCTCCCCTGGGGAGGTCTCTGGTCCTATGGGACCTCGAGATGGCTCTTACGGGGCTCTATGGGGGCGCGAGGTGGCGCTTCAATTCAATTCGTGGTTTGATAGCCGTATACTTCACCATGGGTGGCTGCAGTCTTGACAGCCCCCCGCTATGAGATATCTCCATCGGATCCTATCTGGTTCATAGCTAATAGCAAAAATGTCGTGTGATCCATGCCATTCGTAAATACTTCCCTGATGCCATTGATATCTCATATTTGATATGCCACTCAGAGCCACTCAGT
This sequence comes from Synergus magnus, assembly GCA_032275165.1. Lineage (NCBI taxonomy): Eukaryota > Metazoa > Arthropoda > Insecta > Hymenoptera > Cynipidae > Synergus > Synergus magnus. The sequence continues at coordinate 11,788,128 of JAUESH010000024.1, forward strand.
CTACCGATCGTTGAACAGAAATTTATGAGGCATAGGGCAATGTAGATTATTTTTTTTTAAGATGAGAAAATAAAGATTTGTTAAATGCTGATTGCGTTAACTTTCATTATTCAATTTTTACTAAAGATTTGCAGAATTGGAAGAATATTAGCATGTTGCCTTACAAACGAATCCAGTAAAAATGATATAAACAAATTTTCTAAATTTAAAGCTTTCAAATTTTTATACATAATAATTGATAGATTTGAATTTAGATTATACTTCCCAGTCTGAAAGCTTTTAAATTAGAAACCTATCAAATATACCAATGCTTTTAGATTTTGATATGCTTTTAAGTTAGACAAAATTCTCACGTCTAAAAGTAGTTTTGAAATACATCTAAAATTTATCCAAATCAAGTATGTATTTAAATATTTCTAAGTGCAGCGGTTTCAAGCTTTTAATATTACGATATCATTATCAGATTTATAAATATTTATAAAGAGCATAAAATTTAGCTCGATTCTAATTTTTTTATTTCTTCCTTTTTGCAGAATCTTCTTGGTGCTGAAGGTACAAGTTTGCAATGGCGGTTGATAGCGAGTCACCTGATAACTCGACTATCACGTGATCCTCTGCCTGACAAATCAGAAACCAATTTTGTCTCAAGTGTCAGTAACATGTACATTCTTAACGAACTTTTCATCGTTCTTGGATATTTTGCGGTCAACAATCAAGAAAATCAGGTATGTTTTACTATTATCCTTAATCTTTAACAACAAAATATTTCTCTTCAGATAAAAAACAAAAAATCCGCATTCCTTACTTAAGGTATTTTATAATTTCAAAGATTCTAGACATTCAAAATTGTAACTTCATTGGAAGGGCTCAGAAGATTAAAAGAAACATCCAAATCAATATAAAAATAGGTATTAAAATTTAAAAAAATAGAATAAATACGTAATAAGATAAGCAAAACTTTTGTTTACAATATCTTTGTTAAACTATAAACTTGAGTAAATTGTATCCCATTAGCTTGTGAGCCATGAGTCTGTTCACGAAGTCTATGAGTGAAGTCTAATCTCAAACGAGTCGTGCGTTCCTGCGATAGCCTAACATTGCTGGAATGCTTCAAGCCATCCTCCGCAGTCGATTTCTGTCTAGGAAGGTACCGCAAAGTATCTCGATAAGCGTTTCTTTTTTGATAACCTCACAGAAAAAGCAATCTTGAGCTATCGAAACATGTCTGACTAAATAGAAAGCTCTTGATCGTTTTCAAGTCTCTAACCAGCATTCCTGAATCGCATCTCTTTTTCCCCAATGCAAATTATTAACCTTCTGAATTTGACTGTCTGTTCTTCAATCTAAACCTAAAAGTTTATTTTTTATTTATCAGATTTTTTTCATGTATATAAGTTAAAAAATTTTCCATCCAGTATTAGCTATTATCAGCAATTCACTTGAATTAGTAAAAAAAAAAGTTTGATAACTACTTTTTAGAGATTATTTTTAAATTGGTAGATTGATTTTTTTATTCTAGCCTCATGACATTTTATTGCATCGACAGTAGGTCACTGAAACACGCTAACAAAGAGACATGAAAGTCTCCTTGTTTCGCAAAGGAACTGTAAATATTTATCAATTAACGTCTCTTACGATTCAACGAGGACTTAAATTTTTTTTTCGACTTGTAAACGCTTCAAGACGAACGTTTATTTGGCAAGTTGCTCTTTACAAGTTTCCTCTTTCCCCTTTTCCCTCTTCCGAGGCGTTGTTCTCCTTACAGGATTAAAAGTCAAGAAAAACAGTGCACGAGGCCTTTGTTTATTCTCGTGAAAAATCTCGTTTATATGCAAAGCTGCTCTATCGAACCGTTCGACGGAGAGCTTGCACTCGAAAGTGGGAGGGACAACGAGAAGGGCGTAATTAACAAAAACAATTCTCAACGAGCATGCTCTATTTTAAAACTTGCGAGGGAGAAAAGAATTTAATTTTGTTTCATTCCGTTTTTAAGTTTATTTTTATTTATAGTTCAATGCTTTTTAATTCAAAGATTCAAAAATTGGAGGCTATCTTTGATGCTTACAAATTTGATGATTTCTGAACATGGATGGTTCTGAATTTACATTTTTATCTTTAAGAGGCTGTAAATTTTAAAGCTTGCAAGAATGTTAAGTTTTGAACTCGGATATATTCAAATTTGAAAGGTTTCAATTGCAAATTTCTAAGAGTGAAGTGCAATTATCCTTACGCAATTTATGAACAGGTCTGCACTATATACAAAAGAGAATTTCAGGAATGAAGAAGGCAAATCGTCGCAATGACGACGAGAGATGATCGACACCGGATTGCCAAGGCTAACCACAAACTTGTTTTGCCTCGTGCACCGGGTATTATAATCTACAACTACATACCAATATACATAAATGGCCGTGTCTTTACCATGAAAATGTGGCATCGAACGTTAACGCGATAAGGTTTAAATACCACCTGAATCGAGAAGCGGACGGATTTCTGTCGCTGGTTACAGAAAATATTTCGTTGCCGATAATCAACTTCGCGTATTCTCTTTTGGTTATCAACATAATTGCCGTAATTCCAAGGAATTGCTCTTGGAGTCCGATAACTAGCGATATCAATTTTACGTCTTACAACTTAACGACGGTATTCGGAAAAACTGAAATGGCGCTACGAGAATGCTCTTATCGAATGAATGAATGGGATCGAAAAGCGAAAATAACTTTGTATTGCACCATCTCGACGAGAATTACCTTCGACAATTTGTTACTCTATTTGAATTCATTAAATGTCAACCCACTTAAGAAAACATTAAGAGAACATCATCTTTAATCAAAAATGTAATGCAGATTTTAAAAAAATAAAACATCCAGAAACATTCCAAGTGAAAACATGCAGAAATTTCTTCAGGACAACAGAATTTCTTTAGAAGACAGAATACCTACCAATTGCAGGAAGTGATAAACTCATGCTTCCAAAACAAAGTTCATCGGCAAATTTTTTTTCATCGGTAAGTTTCGATGTCACTTAAAAGGCATACAGTGTACACTGTACATGCGTAAAAGGTGTGATAAAAAATGAGTTTAGCATCGGAGGTCGAGGAATTGGAAGAGCCAAAAGAGAAAGAGGAAGAATACTGATTTCGGAACGGGTGTAGTCATGGCAGGCCTAAAAAGCAACACATGATGGATGCGGGACGTCGGCAATGCACTCAACGTATATTTCGTGATGCACACTCCTGATCTACAGAATGAACGGAGTAAATATATCTTAAAGGCATTCGCTGCATATTGATGGGAGGTCCGCTGAGTGTGTTGTGTCTAACAGCTCCTTCGTTTTTCCCTACACTACTCGTTTCTGAATACGTGGCGCCCATCACTTTTGCTCACTTCCGAAATGTACCTAGAATCACTTTTCAGGGTCGACTTTCCCTAAGTGTCGGCACAAATTCAACCAAATTTTTCTTAGCTTTCTTGAAAAGAGACCATTTTTATCTCGAATTTGATTTAAAACGAGGGTATTATGTTCTAGATTAAAAAATAAGAATCAAATTAAAAGTGTAACTTTTTAAATATTCCAATCTGATTCAAGACAGTTTTTTGGTTTCAAAATAAAGATCAAGGTTTTTTTTTTATGTCCTGAAGCACAAAATGTCGTGTTTTTTTGTTTTCGAGAAATTAAATAAAGAGTTTAAAAATATGTAATTTGATGTGGCAAATAAGTCTTTGATTCTGTTACTTTTTCATATACGTGCAAAAAAAAGAAACAAAATTTTAATGAACCTATATTACCTTAATTCTTTTATCTAAGTCATACTCCATATGGAATAAAAAATTGATTTGTTCTATATCAGGACCAAGACTCGAATGCAAATCACGTTGGAAGTATTCACTACTGTTTCTATTTATTTTATAAAATGTCATTGAAAATTATTTTGTTTCTGATATCAGTCAAATGATATCAGAATTATATCAGATATTATCATTATTATTACATAAGAGTTCCTGACCAGTATGGAATGAGGATCCATTCCTTTATTATACCCCATTGATATTGAAATTAAATTAACAGATGGCTTCCTAAAGCTTCATTGTCGTAATTTCCAGAATATCATAACAATATATTACTCATCATAATATTCTTTCGTCTTTGAAAATTCTCACAATGGATTTGAAACAGTTATCAATTCAAGCTTTGTTTTGGTATGGTCTGCAAATGATCATGACGTACTCCCAAGAATCTTGAAAAGCGTAAACAAGCTAGCTACTGCGTAGATAGCAACAAATATTAATAATTGATATGATAAATTAGTCCGAAGAAGTTTCGCCGAGCGAACGTCCCAGCGATCTCGAGCGCTGTCGAGCGTTAGTCTTTATTTAATTTCTCGAAAACAAAAAAAAAACGACATTTTGTGCTTCAGGGCTTCAAAACAAAAAACCTTAATCTTTATTTTGAGACCAAAAAAATATTTAAAAAATCAAAAATTTTGTTTGAAAGTATCCCATAGTACATTCGAAATAGGGGCTACTATCGCAAAATCCAAAAATTCCCCCTCCCCCACCTTTATCAATTTTTATCCAATTGAAAAAATGTTTTCCTGTAAAGTACTATCGAGTAGAACTAAACTTTGTCCAAGTTTGAGTTCGATCAGAGAAAGTCATTTTTCAGGGTGAGTACACTTGAGAAAAAATGCCCCATATAGAATGAATTAAATAAATTTGTCTATCTCTCTTACTGCAGAAGCTAATTGATTTTACAGACTATTTTTTATCATATAGAGGAATTATTAATCATCACATTTTGAGATTTATGAACAGTGTGGTTGATTTTGAATTTTCTATAGATTGCAGATTATTTCAAATATGAACTTCCTTTCTATGCTTGAAGTAAACATTAATTACATGTTTTTCAAAGCAAATAATTCCCATAGTTATTTATAATTTAGATCCGCATGTCCTACGACTAAATAATGTCAAATGAATTTCTTACAGGTACCTACATCCTGTCATACGGGTACATCCTGCATGCTAGCTTGTTGATTTTAGTGCAGGTGGACAAAATTTCTCTTCGCACTTGTTCTTTCCTGTTTTTTCCTATTTCCGCTTCACCTGGTTTGTCTTAAGAAGTACCTTGGTTCTCACGATTCTCGCAAACAAATTCTTATTGACGCGACCATGTATTTAAAAATTGAAGAAAAAAATACTAGAACGAAAATATTAGATGAACGATGCAAAATAAGGAATTGGGGATTTTTTCACAATTCTATAATTATTGTTACGTCGTGAAAATGATTCTAAATATGGAATTTAGTCAATTATCAATTATACAACGATTATCAAAATTCACAAAATACAAATTCTGATTCAATGTTATGGAAAAATTTTAATTTTTTGTTTCAGTTGATACTACAATCAGCCGGTGCAGGTCCAAGTGTTCTTCAACAATTGTGTACTTTACCATTCCCATTCTATGGGGATCCACGACTTGCATCGTCGACACTTCCGACGCTTTTGGCAGCCACTCATTGCAATGCAGAAGCGACGGCAGTTTTATCCTGTGAGCTGTCTTATCAAGTAAGAAAATTATCAAGAAATTTCTTGAATAAGCCTTACAGCTTGGTCTACAATATTAATTCCAAATTGAATTTTTTGTTAATTTTCTTTTTATAAGACTATTATTTTTTCAAAGCTTCTTTTCTTAAAATTTCGCCAGCAAATCTAGTTAATTATAAAAGAAATTTCCTTTGCATTAAAATCAAAATAATTTTGCAAAACTAGAAGATAAATTTCGAGAGACGAATAGATTTCGTTTTCATTCCCTCGACAATTTATTTCCTTCATTCCCGAGAGGAAGTTCTTCTCATTTAAAATACTTTCCGTTCCACAGCTACTTGAGGAATACAGAAACTCGGAGGAAGGTAAACTGAACCCTCTAGTACGTTTACTCAACGAGGCGCCTAGTCTATAATAAGCGAATCGTTCCGGTATAAATGGTTTAATTAGTTCATTAATTTCGCTAGAGATAAGTTAGAAACGATTAGAGTATTAGACACTCAATAAGACTTCCACATCAAAAGTCGATCTTATTTTTTACAATTACTATAAGATTTCTCTTATTTTTAATTCTAAAAATGATTTTCCACTCTGAAAATTGTTTGCTTTACCTTTCTGATTTTACTTCGATTACATTTACATAAGATAGGAACCATTATACTTGCAGGATCGTATTATTAATTTAATCGAATGCAAACTTTCTCTCAGGGCCGGTACCCCGAGATTAATAAAATTTAGGGTTTACCATTAATATTTTATGACTAATTGTAGTAATTTTCGTGTTTCAGAATTAATTATTTTGTTAAAATTTATTTGGATATTATTTGAGAAGAGCCTCGAGTTTTTTTTATTTTTTTTTTTCAAGTGTTTATTTGGATTATTGTTTTCTTATTATAATTATTTAAATCATTTTCTTTTTTTTAAATTGCTGTATTTGTTATGTAAAATTACTTACTCTAAACACTTAAAAATATAGTTGTATACTAATTGCGTGATTATTCTCACGAAAGCTAAAGGGTGATTGAATTTTTTAATTAAAAAAAGGATGAGACTGAGACAATTTTTTAAAATATTCATTGTCATTATTCATTTAATTTTCAGTTCATGTCCTAATTAAACTTGTTAAATCATAACCGCTTCATAATCATAACCGAGTCTTAAATACTCTATAAATCTACCCAGATACCGAATTTATGTACTAATTAAATCGATATTGAAGGGTCTCTCTTTCCTTTGAAAGTAATTGAAAAAATTTATTTTTTAATTTCATAAAGTCTATAGCCTGAAAGCTTTCGTCGAGTTTAACAGACGCACCTTGTGCAATGTCCTGCCAATGCAATTATTCAAGTATTAATAGCCTAATTAAGGCACGTAAATAAGTCACTATATATAGGGATGTAAAACTAAAATAAAAAATTACTAAATCCTTTGAGTTTGGAATATCGCTTCTTGATGTATCATTAAATAATTTCATTTACATCCCTGTTTATAAAATTCGAATTAATGCATACTAGTATGCTAATTTCTTTAAAAATATATTAATGACTCAAAAGGCTCTGCGTTAAAATTTAATTGGATTATTTATTTATATTCTCTTCCGGAGGACTTCTAATCCCTTTATTTATGCTGATTTAAACAATATTTCTCAAAAAGTCGATTATAAAACTTTAATAAATTTATTACTTTCCTGGATTTGTACTTATGATAATATTTTATTTAAATTTATTAAAAAGTTTTGATGTAAAATGGTAGAATTTAGTTACCAGAAAGGCTGAGTCTTTTGAATTGGTACTAAAATGTTAACAAATCATAGTGAGTTTGCTGCGTGATGTATATTAGTTGTAATCTACCAGCGACGAAATAATATCGTATTTTTTTATTGTAGCTCTAGACAAAAATATTATAAATAGTCAAATCTGTGGACTGTAGAATTTCTTAAAATAGCGAATTTTTAAAAACCTACCTATAATTTTAATTGTAAGTCGTCTAACATTAATCAATTCTTTGTTAAACATTATATTTTAAGCACATATTTATTTTTGCTATTTGGCACTTGATATTGGTACTGTTCAAAATAGTCCCAATTTTTTAAATGAATTTTTACAGGATTAAGACTTATTATATAGATATAGTTGTATGATCATGGACCTATTTGTCGAATTAATATCCGTCGCATTTTAAATATTTTTAACTACTAAAGAATATGAGATTTTTGCTGATGAAGTTTGAGTATGCAAATATGCAATGAATTATTGTCATTACCATTTAGATAAATTCACGGAAATTACACAAAAAGAGCGACAGGCTTCCAAATTCATCGCAAAAGTAGGATTTATGAAATGATGTATTTTTGAAATATTGTTCTGTTCTCATTAATCATGTACCACACATATAAGTTTCATTTTCATTGAAGGAAATTAATAAAAAATTTTTGATTTGTTTGATATTTTACGCAGGTTTTATTTTGAAACCAAAGATATTTCTCAAATGCGACTAAAAACGATTGTAGAAGCTTCAAATCTTAAATATTTTTACCCCTAATTTTCTTGGAAATAAATTTGGTGTTGCAGAAACGTTGTTAGGAGCTGAATATGCTATGAAAAGTAAGAAAATAGAAAAAAGCCGAAAATTGTGTTCTGCAATCTAAGAGAAGTGCTTCTCGACTCGCTATAAGTTTTCTCTATTTCTTCAATAATTTAAATCATAAATTCTAGAGTATATTTTTCTCAAAATTTCTTACTTTAAAGATCTATAAAGTTACATTTTTAATCTCAATCAAGTTACATTTTTAATCTCAAAACCGTCTCTTGAACAATTTAGATTTGGCACCGACTAGCAGTTAATTAAGTAAATAATTATCCCACAAAATTATTGCATTCAATTACGATTCATTCAGCATGAATTATAATTGATTAATAACAAACATTTTTGAAAAGATATTTACAATTATTCATTCAGCGTTTTGATAAAATTGCTACATAAATAAACTTCTGTTTTGATTGCAAATAGAAATAAAAAACATTGCTCACATTACGTATCTGAATTATTAATCGTACTTTATTGAGATTTTAGTCCTGTCATATTCAGTTCATTCGCTTTTGATTCACAGAATCTGCAAATGTAACGAGTTCGGTAATAATTGATCCTACATTTCCAATTTAGATATCCCCCGTTTTTATTCAATGATTTTATTCATTATTTTAAGTGACATCGAGAAGTCTGTTTAAATGTTTCGATTTTTATAATTTCAATTGCTTTAGTGTAATTAGAATTTAATTATGATTACTATATATTTAATTGTGATCGACAAAATTTGCAATCAAACAGAAAATATATATTCAATTGAAAATATATGAATTTCCATATATCAATATATGAACTTTAGCTGAATTTTCCCAACGAGAAATGGTAGCAGTTTATAAAGGCGGATACGTTACTTCCAATTTTTTGCATTACTTGGATAGAAAAATGCCGTTATTAGGAGAGATCGAATCAGTGATAAAAAAAAGTCTAATGTTTCAGGACACGTTTGAGTTTTGACCGCAAAAAAACCGAGTCGTTTAAAAAGCATGTCCCATTTACGCACTACTGATAGCTGAGAAAAAAGAAATAGAAAAAAATGATTAATTAAGAGAGAAAAACATTTAACACGATTCGATTTATCTATGTTAGATTAATTCTCAGATTTTGTCTAATTGTTATAATTCTCATTTGAAGACACTTTAAAATAGCTCGAAAAAAATCAAACTTGCAATCCTCAAAATTGCAAACGTTTAAATTCTGCTATCTCAATTTAAATTGATGAAAAGCTGACATTTTTCAATATCCAAACTTTAAATTTAAATGTATTTAGGCCCTCAAATTTAAACGATTCGATTTGAAATACATAATATATTTTCGTTCAATTTTTCAACGCTTCAAGTTCAAAGTGGGCATCACAAGAATGACCGGAATGATTTACGATTCTCATCGAGTCATTTTTTCCTAGACATTTTAGCGCCAGTCTCTACTTTTCAAGGCGTAATCTATAGGCGCACTTAATACAGCTGTTGGTTCAAGTCAGTCCATGATTCCTCGTCTTCTCTTTTATTCTATTTTCTTATCCTTCGTTTTCTTTGAGACACTTCTATTGCCTCCTTCAGATGACTTTTGACTCCATTTACAAGGAAACCCATCAGTTGGGGCACGCGCAATCGTAAATTTCTATGTGTCCATTTTTAAGTGGTTAAAAAACGATTGAGAGAAGACTTGAGAATTTTTTGAGACACCGTTTCTGAGACAGCGTTTTTGAGACAGTTTTAATCTTAGAATTAGTTTTTTCAGAAAATGTATTCATTTCTGGTGGACAAAGAAGCACTGAAAAAAATGGTTTAGATGTCCCGCCTAGACGTATCGCTGAATTTCGTAATTCCAAGACAATATAGCTGTGTTACCTAAATTTTTAGCTGTGTTGCCTAAAATATCTAGCTTTCCATC
>JAUESH010000024.1:11873622-11894541 GCA_032275165.1 Synergus magnus
GAAACTGGGAAAGACTCGAGGTCGTTGCCGATGAGGTTTCTAGACATCGAAGTACCATTTTAACTTTCAAGCTCGACCCGTGGCCATCGGTTGTACTGTTTACCCTCGGTAAAACAGAAGGCTAACCGAACCGAGCAAATGAAATCCAAAGCCTATTTTTGCGTCCTAACCAAATAGTGGTCTGCAAGGTCTACTGGGAAGGAGAAAGAGATAAATAAAACGGGTTAGCAAACGGAACCGAAAGAAATAAAGGAAAAAATCAGAAAAGAAAAAAAAAAAGTTGCGTAGACTCTAGTGGAATACTTGGTGATGACCGAACTTCGATCTTCATACGAAATCCGGAATACGAAGTTCGACATGTTGGTACTCGAGGCATTCTTGAGAGTATGTGTAAAGTGGATGAAGAAGCGGCAGTTTCAATGGCGGCTGACACCTTTGATCTTCTGCCGCTTCGTGTCCAACAGTACACACCTTGCTCGCTCAGGAAGATATCGAGTGCCTCTACAACACCACAAATCTGGAGTCCAAAAGCTATCTCCCGACGCTGCGTCATCGTCCGACACGATCGAGTCGAGATTGGTTTGCGATAGTGCAGTTAAACAAACAGTTAAAGAAACGATCGGAATCGAATGAGAAAAAGGACAGAGAATTAAATTGCGAAAATACAAACTGGCTTCAACATTTCCTTAAAGACCTCTAGACATCAAGACCACAGACCTCCTAAACAGCTAAACTCCGAAAGGTTTCGAACATTCGAAGGTATGTGTTTGATCAAGTCTATCGAAAGTTGAAAGAATATTTTTCAGACTTGCTTGAACAATCACATCCATTTCTATTGAATAGGAACTGCATGAAATATCTAATACAAAGCTGTTGGCATTTATTAATGCACTTTATCGTCCTGATCGAAAATGAAAAGGTGAAAGGAGTTCTCTATTATGGTTTTTTCACTGGGAAGTTTTAACTTATCCATGTTGAAAAAGAGCTAAATGAAACAGATAAACCAAAAACCCCTGACGAATTAGATAGACATGATTGCTGGAAAAAGAGGTCAATCCAAATTCATTTGTTCTTTGTATCTTCCTCTCCATTTTTACTTTCAAATTTGTCACTTTTTCAGATCTCGATTGTTCTTAAAAACAGAAATCTATGTTAGCAATTTTAAATCCACCAAATGCACTCACAGGGTCGATGTAATTTAATTATTTAACTAGTGGAGAAATACTTGGCACGAAACATTTCAGACTTTAACTCTGATGAACGTGAGCAGCAATTATGATGATGGAGTAATATTTTCTTTTAATACGCACAAAATATATATTTTATTCATATGTCATGTTTTATTTGAAGTCGGATCAACACATTGCGAATAATTAAAAATTACTTGTTACTACCGAACCGTTTTGATTTCACATCGGATACAATCTTTGGGATTTAGTTTGTCAGCAATAGTGTCTTTCATCATAAACGATAGAACATATATACTGTATCCAAAAGATAATTAGTCAAAAATTTTAATGAAGAGGATTAATTTTTTTAGATTCTGAATCAGAGAGTGGTTCTCACAAGGCAGTGGGAAGTGCTCGAGGATCAGGGGGACACAAAGGAGGTGGTGGTTCAGATGGGAAACCAACAAGGGTGAGAACTGTACTCAACGAGAAGCAACTGAACACCCTAAGAAATTGTTATAATCAGAATCCGAGACCTGATGCTCTTATGAAGGAACAATTGGTGGAAATGACTGGACTAAGTCCTCGGGTTATTAGAGTATGGTTCCAGAACAAAAGGTGCAAAGATAAGAAGAAGACGATAGCCATGAAGCAACAGATGCAACAGGAGAAGGTAGTGAATTATAATAATATTTTCCACCATTTTTGTTCTTGAATTAGTATTTTCAAATTGATCTGTGTCAAACTTGGTCTACGTTATTTAAATTTATAATTAAAAATCATCATATTTAGAAACAATTATTCACTTTTTTTTACTTTACGATGGATCTTAAGACAATTATTTAATATTACGAAGTATTTTCCGTTGCAGGACGGGCGAAAACTGGGTTTCGGTGGAATGCATGGGATTCCAATGGTGGCCAGTAGTCCTGTACGACATGAAAGTCCCATTGGAATGACACCCTTGGAAGTGCAAGCCTACCAACCACCATGGAAAGCACTCTCGGACTTTGCCCTACATACGGACTTGGAAAGATTAGATCCCAATGCTCCGTCCTTTCACCATTTAGTTTCCCAAGTAAGTTTATAAGCTTATTTTTTTAATTTAATAATAGCCGAAATTTACCCGGCGCTGCCCGGAATTTCAATGGATTATAAAATTATTTTAAGGGATCTATAATTTTCAAAAAAGAATCTGAGGTTCTAAGTTCTCTTTCTAAAATTTATAAATAAACTCACCAGACTTGATTTTCTTTTTTCCAATACAGGGCTTCAGATTCCAAAGAATATCGATTTTGTTTGCCCATCCAGAGTTTCGGGTCCAAAAGAATATTAGCAAAAATCTGAAACCAGAATAAAACAAAAATGTTAAAAATATATTTTATATTTATATTGTTAATTATTTATTTTTCTTTTGCAGATGCATGGTTACGATCTACATGGAGGACCACCGCCCCAATTACCCCCACCGGGAATGCTCGGTGGACCCATGAACGACGGGATAGGAGGGGGTGGGCCCCTGCAACCCCCTGGGCCCCACCATCCAGGAGGGGGGCCAGATATGGGCCAGCATCCCGATAGTACAGACAGTTATGTAACTTATCTCGAAAGTGACAGTGACTCCTTACACCATGATACAGGAAGTCCATAGTGCCGTCCCCTAAACCTACGATGTACATATAACAAACCCCCTTTGACGACGTCGACTGCTTTCATCATGTAATGATAATCAGTCCATCGAAAAATTAAGAGCAGAGCTTCAAAGATTTCCTACGATACCGATAAAACTTAAACGAATTAAATTATTAACTAAAATTCAAATGCACAGCTTTAATTTAAAAATGAAATGATTTGAATTTGAAATTATCCGAATGGCACATCGAATTTGTCACAAAAAATCAATGCTCTTTCTGTTTCTAAAACAGAATATGTTAAATTATTATTTAAATATTTAGATAATTAAATCAATATTTGTTTTATAATTGTACAAATGAAAATTCGGGATCGTAGAAAAGAGAACTGAAGTGTTTAACTTTTGTACATTTAAATGTACGAAGGAAGGACAAAAGGCTTCTTGTATCAAGTGTACATAAGATAAGAAAGATTGTTGTACATTTAAGAGGAAAGAGAAATCCACAGATCGTAATATACTCAGGCCCAAGAAATTATATGATAATATAATATAAATAGTAAACGACGTAAAATTCCACTGACATTGTAATTGATAAATTGTAAGTATTTTAGTATTCACACTGTCGTAAGTCGTAACGTTTCGAAGTTGTAACAAGTCATACGTATGTATGTAATAACTGAGCATACGTTGTGTCTCGTATGTGCATTACACATTCAATCAATACCAAAGCGTGCGATTTGCAATAACGAACGCACTTTGTAAATAATTATTCACGCCCTGATTCGTATCTCTAGAACAAAAGTATAAAAATATTCAATTATCTTCCTGTTTTTCTTAATTCATTAATTTGAATCATTTTATTGCATCAATATTTTTCGTCTTAAATTTACGAGTTTAATAGAAAAAAGGGCCCAACATTTCAGGAAATTTTAACCACTCTTTAGAATAAAGATATTTAATATTTTTATGAAAAACTATATTCTCCAGTGATTTAAAAAATTACATTATTGTGCTAGAGATACGAAATGATGTTGATTGCAAGAATTGCACTGAAAACACTATTCTTTGAAGTGTGTTCAATGCGATTCGTATTTTTAGTGTTGTACCAATCTATAAAGGGAGTTTTCTGAATTTACTTTGCAAATTATATACAAAAAGTACTTTTTTTAAACTAATAATCAACTATAATTATAAAAATAAACTAATAATTTTTTAAACTGATAATAAGTTTATTTATGATCGAAGAATATAGCAGAACGTATATATAGTAAGAGTGTTTTCTATTGACTATATTACTTTAATTCATTATTAATGAACATTTAACACTTTGTTGATGTTAATTTTTCTCTTTTGAATTTTATAAATTAAAGAAAAAGAAGTTGGAAAACTCCCTATATGAGCATTTGTTACACGTTGCTCTGCTGTATATGTTATGAAAATCTTAGGTTTAACGTTCCCGAATTTCCTCGAGTATCTTCGAATTTGTATAATATTTCTATACAGCCACAGTGTATGTAATAAAAGTTCAAAGTAACTGCTGTAGTATTTTGCATTTACATTCCTAATTCCTAATCCAAAAAGATCAACTTCCCTAAAAGTGAAAAATTGCATTTTTTTAAAAAGCGAGCACACAAAAATAATAATTAATTGCTAGGGAAATTTTCTTTTTTCTTTTTTTTTTCAAAAAAAAATTTTAATTAAAATTTCAAAAAAAGATTGATTCTTAATTTCCAAAATTAAAATAAAGGATATTGATAAACATATTTTCGATTTACTAAAAATTATTTTATACCTTATATACAAATTGAAAAATGATTAGTAGAAAAGTATTTTTTTGATATTCCCGCGATTAAAGTAGATGTCAGCACTTCCTTAGCAAGAAATGTTCAAGCATTCCAAGCACAAGCACGTGGAGCACTGTGCGTATTGTCGTATTGTTGACAGGTTGACCATTGAACAAGCAACAATTTCAAAAAATTACGTTCATAAAATACATTATGAAATTCTAGTCGCACAAATATCGTTTATCAACAAGAAAAAATGTCCCAAAAATCTAAAAAGGTAATAATTTGCTTATATCAAACATCCATTCATTGACTTTCGAAGCTTTCAAAAATAAAGAAGTTTTAGGTTATGTCAAAATAAACATTCTTAACAAACGCTTAATTTAATTATTAGAAATACACTAAAAGTTCTCGGAAACACATGATTCATTACTTAAATTCAATATATAATTAATATTTTGCCAAAATTACGAGTTTCTTATCCTAAAAATAATTTGCTTCAAAAGCAGAAATATTTTCTAAACCTGCTTTTTCTTCTGAAATTTTACTGCAGAAAAATAAATAACCCGGCCTAGAATTATTAAAATTTTATACTGCGTACACATATTTACTTCAGGAGATTAAAAAAATATTATCGAAAATCTTGGAATGATTTTCAAAGATTTTCAAATATTTTAGATGATTAAAGCTTGCAAACTTTTTTCTAAATTAAAATTTCAGATGGGGAAAAAATTGCCTCCAAAACTGGAGCAAAATTCCAAAGCTCTGAGTAGCACCCTAAGCACGATATCTACAGAATCCACAAGAAGTGGCCTTCCTCCAGAGGTAGAGGACAGATTCGAAGTGGAACTTCTATGGTGCATTCAGCAGCTTCAATCTCTTCTAGTAGATGGCACAATGACAGATAAACAAGTGTACATTGCCAGCAAAAATCTCAATACACTAAAAAGCGATTCAGCTTCGTTCATTAAAAAACGACAAATAATGAGGAACACTTTTGGTGACTACAGGGCGAAAATGGCAGAAGATGAGATAAAATTTAAGAAAAGGAATGCAACCGTCAAATTTGTACCTTCAGTTGTTCCAAAAAGAAAGTTCTTATTTTTAAAGAAAGCTCGCAATCCAGACGAACCTCTTCTTTCGGAAAATCAACCAAACGAAACAGAAAAACCTACGACTACCCAGACTTCTCTAAAGAAATTATTCATCTCTGATGTAGCAAACGAACCTTTCAAATTTAATTTTACGACTCAAGAAAATTAGAATAAAAATTTTATTAAAAAGTCTGCCGAGTTTTTATTATTATTACCTGACAGGAACATAATTTGCGATTTCGATATTGACCAATTGAAAAAGTTTAGTAAATTCACTCCTTGTTACTTTCATCTTAAAAATTATGCAATTTTCTTTCGAAATAAGTTCACGTTTAACTATTTTGATTTCTTGAAAGTAATAAACGCCATTTACAGACCGATTAATTATAAGGTCCTGTGGCGCAACGGATAACGCGTCTGACTACGGATCAGAAGATTCCAGGTTCGAATCCTGGCAGGATCGACCAATTTTTTTTGTTCTAAAGTTTTCATCCAAATGATGTCAAAAAAAACTACCCTATACTTTTTTTTATGAAAATTTTTCAAAAGTTCAATTTTATCCCTTCTAGCTTATATGCAAAAAGTATCGTAACGAATCCTAAGAACTAAAATAACAACTTACAATTGAAAGTTGAAGTGAAAAATCTGCATACACAGTTTTTACTGAGCACACTAAGCACAAATTTGCAAATATATATTCACAATTTTGTTTGTAAATTTTATCTGGTATTTCAACTGGTTGCAATTGGGAAAAAAGTGAAAAATGGACAGGCAGCGTCATCTATCAGCAGAACCAAAAATAATAATTTTTTTCTACTCTACCGTATCTAGGTAATCAAGTACAAAATAACTATAATATCTTTGGGCTCTTTAGGTAAAATCATCAGGTCTGTAATGCGGTAATGCATAAAAAAATTCCTAACCTCATTGCAAGGATGGTGGACGACGTGGTGAACGGAGTGCAGAACGTGCATTTAAAAGACGAAAAGGCATAAATATTTAAATTCATAATGTTTTCTGTTAATTATATCAAATTTCAAGTAAAACATGCTGACTACTTTGCGATCACGGTTGTTTAACGTTGTTCAAACCCGAAATAAATGGACATACGCTTCGGTTGGTTACATCGAATTCTAATCCCATTTTTGCTTTCTCGAGTGATTCCTTTCGATTTTGTAATAATTAACAATTCATTAGCTTCTTCGCTAATTAATTGTGTTTGTTTATATTCAGAGAATAGTCATTTCCGAGTGCAGTGAACGTGATCAATAAACTGATGCAACTTCAATTTTTACCTGTATCGCGGATGCCATACAAACGTGACTCACATAGTTTTATGTGTTATTAAAATTAAATTTTTTTATTTTAGGTATTTAGAAGTCTATATTTTAATGTTTAACGATTTTTTTGTATTTATTCTTTTAGAAAAAAATGAAGCCGCCAAAAGGAAATGCTACTGAGAAGAGTTCTGTTTCGGAACTCAAACCCTGGCCTGCTTATATTCAGGTATATAAATTTGTATACTAATTTTTTTTTATTCTATTTTTTATTAAATTATTAGTATTAAGTGTTATTTAAAAAAATTTTAATCATGTAATTAAGTAATTTTTAATTTAATAATTGGAATTTCGTTTCATTATATGACTTAAAAGTTTTGCTTAAAATACGAAAGAACTTGATTTTGAAAAAATCCTTCCAAATATATCACAATACAAATAAAAACAAATCTAATTTCACAATAAAATATATTCTTAGTGACTTACCGATCACGAAGATCCGAAAATCATTGCAAATCAAAGTCTAAAAATATCATCTAACAGTAAAAGTAAACGGCATTCGGCATTTTCATTGCTTTCACTATCTTTGGATCTTTGTTGCCTGTTTTTATTGTTTTCAATTTTGTTCATCACTAACGGTTTCCATTTATGTCCTTTTTTGTTTACCATAATTTCATAAAACAATGAAAATTCGTGTGCAAGCAAATGTTGAATACATATAATTTTCTCTAGATTTAATCACGTGACTGAAACGCAATTTCGATCGATGTGAAGTTGCGCACCATTGTTCGAATTGTAACGGTCGCGCGAAAATTTTGTGAATAAGAATTTTTCGTTATAACCTCTCATTGTTTTATTAAGACACTGACTCTAATTGAAAATTCTAATAGAACTAGTACTAAAATATCACAAATTTGGTTAAAATTACAGTAAAAAACATTGATTTCACTACTTTTTGACGACAAAACTCCGCGATGAAAAATTTTCACAATGAAAAACTTTGGAAGCTCTTTACGGCCGTATTTCGCAACGAATTCTTTTGACAACGCGTGTGATTGTAAAATTCAATGCGGACGGTAAGTTGGGATTTTTATTTAGAATTAAAACAGATGAAAAAAAGACATTTAGCACGAAAAATACAGAGCGAAGAAACACCGACCGCGCGATGTTAACGAACCTCCATCGAATTGGGAACTATGTACGTCAGTCAGACAACTTTATTTTTATTAAAAGGTTATTGTTTATAGTAACGATTTTATATATTTAGAACAATCGAAGAGTTAATTTATGCAGTAGAGAATGTCCTATTTCATGTTCTATATTAGACGCTATTAAAAAATAAACAAGAAATAAAGTGCACTCTTGAAGTACGTAGTAAGAAAGTAAATTGGAAAAAATGGCGCCAAATTCAAATTAGATTTCTTGTTATAGTGTAAAAATTAAGCAGTCTAATTTAATAAACCCGTTTTTAAAATTAGAATCAATATTTTAAATTTAAATTAAACGGTTTAATTATAATTCTTACAGTAAATCAATGATAAAACTAAGTGTAAAAAATTATATTGTTAAAATAACTAACAGGACTTTCCCTTACAATTTAATTCAATTTGAACATTAAAATGAAAATAAGAAATATATTAAAATACACACAATTTTGAAGCAATTCGAACACAGTATCAATCCAAATTGATAAGCTATGTAGTAAATATACTATTTTATTTTTCCTATTTTGTATGCTATGTAGATTTTTATTAATTATAAATTTCGTCTTTTATTTTAGGATCGTATCAACTTATACGACAAACTTAAAGCAGAGTACGAGGCAGAGTTGGCAGCCAAGCCAACACAGGAAATAAAAATTACCCTCCCCGATGGAAAGGAAGTAACAGGTCAATCATGGCGTACAACTCCTTACGAAATCGCGAAAGGCATCAGTCCCGGCTTAGCAGACAATGCTGTAATTTCCAAAGTCAATAATCAAGTCTGGGACCTGGACAGACCCCTCGAGTCCGATTGTAAACTCCAGCTCCTAAAATTCGATGATCCTGATGCTCAGCAAGTTTTCTGGCATTCAAGTGCTCATATTCTTGGAGAGGCGATGGAACGTGTCTACGGAGGATGTTTATGTTACGGACCTCCAATAGAAAACGGATTCTATTACGACATGTTTCTAGGAGAAAAGGGAATCTCCAATTTGGACTTTCCCTACCTCGAAAGTCTCTACAAGAATATCGTCAAGGAGAAACAGCCTTTCGAAAGACTCGAAATGAAGAAGGAAGATCTCCTGGAGATGTTTAAGTACAATGAATTCAAGATTCGTATCCTGAAGGAAAAGGTTGACACACCCACGACCACAGTTTACAGATGTGGACCTTTGATAGATTTGTGTAGAGGTCCTCACGTGAGACACACTGGAAAAATCAAAGCAGCGAAAATCACAAAAAATTCTTCAACCTACTGGGAAGGAAACGCAAATGCTGAGAGTCTCCAGAGAATTTACGGAATTAGTTTTCCAGATAACAAACAATTGAAAGAGTGGGAAAAGTTCCAGGAAGAAGCAGCTAAACGTGATCATAGAAAAATTGGAAGAGAACAAGAACTCTTCTTTTTCCATGAATTATCTCCAGGATCTTGCTTTTTCCAACCGAGAGGTGCTCATATTTATAATACTCTAGTTGAATTTATCAGAGCGGAGTACAGAAAGCGAGGATTCCAAGAAGTCGTAACTCCCAATGTTTATAACAGCAAACTCTGGCAAACTTCTGGACATTGGCAACATTATTCGGAGAATATGTTCTCCTTTGATGTTGAGAAGGAAGTTTTTGCTCTGAAACCAATGAATTGTCCAGGCCATTGCATGATTTTCGATGTTCGAAATAGATCATGGAGGGAACTTCCACTGAGGATGGCGGATTTTGGAGTCCTGCATCGTAATGAATTGTCTGGAGCACTCACAGGATTGACGCGGGTGAGAAGATTCCAGCAAGATGATGCTCACATCTTTTGTACTGTTGATCAAATCAAGGACGAGATGTTGGGGGCTTTAGACTTTTTGAAACATGTATATGGTGTTTTTGGATTTACGTTCAATCTCGTTTTATCTACGAGACCGGAAAAGTATTTGGGAGAGTTGGCTGTTTGGGATCAGGCTGAGAAAGCTCTCGCTGAGAGTTTGGATGCCTTCGGAGAACCCTGGAGTGAAAATCCTCAGGATGGAGCTTTCTATGGTCCTAAAATTGATATCACAATTAGGGATGCTTTAAAACGAGCGCATCAGTGCGCCACGATCCAGTTGGATTTCCAATTGCCGATTAGGTTCAATCTGTCCTATGTTAGGTAGGTTTTTAATTTACAGAAGTTTGATCTGATGGTTCAAATGCAATAATAATAATAATAATTCTATAATAATACTTGAACATTTTTTTAATATATTAAAAATTTTTCAGCGAAACTGGGGAGAAAAAGAGACCGGTGATCATTCACAGAGCTATTTTGGGATCGGTGGAACGAATGATAGCTATACTCACCGAATCCTACGCTGGGAAATGGCCATTCTGGCTCTCGCCTCGTCAAGTGATGGTAATTCCTGTCGGTCCGCTTTTTAATGACTACGCTTTTGAAGTCAAACAAAAAATCTGGGAAGCTGGTTTCATGGCTGAAGTTGACATCGACGACAGCGACACAATGAATAAGAAAGTCCGGAATGCTCAGTTGGCTCAATTTAATTTCATCCTCGGTAACCATTTTTTTATTCTACCTGAAAATTTTGTTTGCAATAGCATTATTAATAAATTAATTATAATTATAAATTTGCTTACAGTCGTTGGAGAAAAAGAAAGAAGTGCTGGCACCGTCAACGTGAGGACGAGGGATAACGTCGTCCACGGGGAAATTGCAATCGACGATCTGATAAAGAAGTTCACTTCTTTCGCAGATACAAAAGATCGAGATTGCGAAAACACTTTCGAAAGTTAAGCTTTCAAAAGTGAAACAATATAGTTTACAAAATGCATTTAGTTAGATAAAATTTGCATTAATTTATAATTGCATCGATCCAATATTTAAGTAAATATTTAATGTTTTCTAATGCTTGAAATTTCTTTTTAAGGTAAGGAGTGTTTTGATCCGGGCGGATCAAAACAGTTGAAGTTGTAGTGAATTTCATCCGAATTTGCATTTTATATAGAAGCACTTTTGTATTCTTTAATGGAATAAATGAATGATTAAATTGCACCCGAAGCTCTTCAGTTTTTTTTTTTTATCAAATTCAAAACCAAGTTCCTATGTCCACTTTTAATTAAAAAACCTTTCAGAGTCGCTTTATTATTTTTTTTTTTTACAAGTGCAAATAATTACCAATTTTAAAATTGTTTTTGGATCGCTTCTAGAAGATACAAAATAACAACTTTTGATAACGTGATTTGCAATATCTTTATACTTTTTTACAGTACAATAGATGATAACCACTGGTTACATTTTTCACAAACTTCAAATAGATGTACTATGACAGCATATACAAAAAACCATGAGAAAAGCTTATTGTTAATCGTAAGAACGATTTAAGTTTATGAGCTCCATCGTAACTTTGAAAAGATTTTCGCAAAAGTTTCCGTATCGTTACAGAAAATTCCTTAACCACATATTTTACTTTGATATCTTGTCTATTTCGTACATTTTCAACTTATTTTCCTTTAACTATTTTTGTTCGATTTTACACGTCAGTGCCTCACAAACGCCTATTTTTTCAACAAAACATTCCAAATACAAAACTTTTACGAAGACACTAAAAATAATATTCGCCTCTCAATATTGAAACGCTCGTAAACCATTTCTAAAACAATTCAATAATTCAGTCGGAAAAAGTGAAACTGTTTTTAGATTTTCCTCTAATTACTCTTGATTAATCTGCATAGAGATTTCGGATAATCGGTTTTACATCTAGGAAACAAATCCGCTAAGCAATTTCAATAAGAATTTAAATTAACTGATTATTTAATTATATCTGTGCAAAATCTATTTAAGTTGTGTCTGAAACTATTTTTTGTGCCTACAAATTACAAATTTTTTCAATTTACTGAAACATCTTAGCGGAATAGTTTATATTAACAATTATAAATTTCCAGTCTCTGTGAAAGTTAATAATACCAGGTTGTATTATGCAAAGGGCCCGGGTGCTTACAAATAAATAAATTAAAGCTACATACTACTGATACTGTACTTTTTCTGTGGCTCTTAATTATAACAGACAAATTGTATATTTACATAATTTAAGTACAATGAGTCCAGGTTGTCTACATATGACTTTTCGATGAGATCGTTGTGTTTTTTAGTCGACAAAATAACGAGTTGTCTTGAAGAAAAAGGAAGCTATTATACTTTTTAAATTTACTTTTTCATGAAAAAAACTGCTTTTTCGCTTAGCAGAAACCATTGCACAATGAAAGATGAATTTAGACGTTTAAATTGCACATTTGATGGAACAAAGCTATTCTAGCTATTTACATTGTAACATCAATGCCGGGGGAGAAGGAACATCTTTCTAATTTCTTTTTAATAAACAGAGGAATCAACTTTTCTAAAAGAATACGAAGTATTCTGAGTATTTAAAGTATTTTCAGTATTAATCCCTGTGCATATTAAAAATATATAATGGACATTCCTATGTAATATTTCTACAAAGATTATAACAATCTAATCTACCATCAATTTCACAGGTTTACATAGATTTTTACTTAATAATAAAAAAGTCGCTTCTTTGTCACAATTATTTTCTTCTATGTGCAATTTTCTCTGTATATATTTACATAATTTGAGAACCTTTCTCAATTTCTTTCAAACCTGTTCTATTCTCTGGAGCTTCGCTTCACATCCTTGCCATTTTATTCGTTTGGAATGCTACGAAACATTTATAAAATTGCCACCCAAAAACTTAGTTGTACAATCACTGTCCAGTGTAATATGAGCATAAAGGAAATTAAAAGAATTTAAGGGCGTTGGATTAAAGTTCTAAGTTAAAAACTCGATTTCATCATTTTATTTAATAAATATTATTATTAGATATTTTTTCGCTCTGTATAGCTACTCATTTTTCAAATAGAATTATGAGTGCAGAACGAAAAAGTCTGCAGTTTTAATACTTTTTGATTAAAATGAAAAGATTGAATTTTTATTATAATTTTAAATTCCTTGTTTTATGCAAAAAGTATTGAAAGTAAACATTTTTTCGCACTATAGGCACATTTCTATCTTAAAATAGAATACATATACAGAGTGAAAAGATATTTAATTCTAATAATTGTCGACTAAAATGGGGAATTTCATTTTGAGATTAAAATTTGAATCTAACACCTTTAAATTAAATTGTTGCAGATCAAAAATTCAAATGACAAGGCGATTTAAGTAAAAGTTCCAATGTGTATAACTAAAACTCTGGAAGACTGTACATTAGAATATGTCATAGTACTCGTAATACTCCAGAGATCACGGTGATAAGATACAATTATATTGTATATCGTACGATAATAATAGTGTGCAGCTTACTTATACCTGTACCATAATCAAAGGTCCAAGCATTACCACAAATCTGTACAAAGTGGCTTCTGTTCAACTTATTTTAATTTTACATCTTAATCAAGTCCAAGCACTAACCACAAGTGCATTTTTCTATGTACATTAAACCTAACTGAACGATCCTTGAATTGGTCTATTTTCTCAGTGACATCGACTATACATGGAATTACATTTGAAACTTACGAATCTACATAATCTCGGGACAATTCTTACTTGGCAGCGTTTTACTTCTTACTAATAGAAATGAGATATTATGCATTTTGATTACGAGTTTTATTTTGTAAAATCTGGTAAAGGTAGTCTCGCTATCACACTAGTTGACTATTCGTGAAAAAATCAATCGCTTTTGCGCTTCAACAAGAATTTTTCACCTTTATGTATTGCTTGAGTTATTTTTTACTGGTATTACATATAGTTTTTTATCGTAAATACTGGAAGCATAAGCTTCTCCACGAAATCAAAGGCTGTTTCAAATATTGAAAATTTAAACATCGAAAGGAAACTGAAAATTGATTTACTGACTTTGTACTATAGAAATATAGTATTGAAAAGTTATGTTTTGAATGCAAAATTGCATCGAGGCAGTGTTTTATAGTTAACACTTGAAATTTGAATTAAAGTTAGTTCCGTCTCTCATTGATACAATGCAGATTTAAATTTCACCAGTGGTGTTTCCTTAAACTTATTCGCAGACTAGGATTTTAATTTCAATAGGGAATTTTTTCGAAAGCAACTGTGTTCGTCATTTTAATTATCAACTAAAATCATTCATTAAAATTATTATTATTTCTAATTTTGATCCGGCCTTTTAAAGCCCCTCAGTAGAAGGTTTAACGAAACACCCTATATGTTTCATTATCCAAACAAAAACAGAGCTGGATACTGAAAAATGTATTAAAATCTTTTGATTTTTAATGAAAGAGAAACAAATTATTTGTATATGAATGTATGTGCTTCGTTATCTTTAACAGCTTGAAATTAAAGAAAAAAAGTAATTTCAAGGTAAGATAACAAACTCTATTAGAATAAGATAAAAAATAGTTAGCAGATCAGTGCACAGCCCTGTTTTTAAAATATCAATTTATCTATATAATAGCATTGTCATGATTATACTATGCATATGATACATTTTGGCTCAATCATGATAAGCGAAATACATAGGAACCTACTGGGTCTCTTACTTAGTTTTCAAGTTTCTAGTCATCTAATAGAGGCTGCCTGACAGTTTCATACAAACTATACATTCTTCGGGAATAACAAATCCTCTATTTCTTTTGTCAATCTCGATTCCTAATATCTAGATTTACATACACAAGTAATCGTAATTATTTACAAATATCAAATTGTGCTTTAAGGAGAAAAGGCTCTTGGTGACTCATTCAAACTAAGAGCTTTTATAAAAACAACTTAAAAGTCAAAGAATTGAAGCTAAAAATAATGAAACTAAAAAATTGAAACTAGACCACCGCAGACCATTAAATAAAGTTTCTTACAACCGTCAAGTTTTTTTAACCCGAAATATAATAATAATACTTTTAAAATTAGTGAAAGGAGTTGTACATAGAGAAAGTAAACTGCTGTTTAAAAATTATCGTAGGATTTCATAATTATACAAAGTATATCCTATCATAAAAAAGATGTTGCGATTATATCGAATAAGTTTCTTTAAAATCGAATAAAATCGAAGTCTCACTTCTCTTCACATCTTCTAAAATTGTTTGAAATCCCTTGAAATAGGTACTTTTACTGTAATCAAATTCACCAAAAGCTCTCTCTACTCAATTAACTCTTCCAACTTAATTAACCATGATTCAGAATCTAAAAATTGTCTTTTTTGTGAACTGCATTCACACGTTCTTAATAACAATCATTTCACAATCGATCATTTAATTTAAATAGCATTACTAACCTCTTCTTCCGTGGAGTTAGTAGGAACCGCAATGGGTTGTTGGGCCTGAATATTAGTAGCATTGGGAACAATTGGTTTCCCAAATTTAATAGTATCCGTTGCCAATTGTGAGGATTCCGTCCTTCGGAGGTAGGCAGCTTCTTTTTTAGGCGGTACCACAGGTTTATTTGGTGGAACTGGTGGCGGGACTCCACGTGACACAGGTGGTTTTTTCGCTGGCAATATTCCTGGCGTAGGTGAAGCTGGTGCAGCGCCAACATTAAACGCTGGAAGTTTTCCTGATGTTTGCGTTGCTGGAACGACCTTTGTCGGGACAGCAGGATTCGTAGGAACTGGGACAACCGGTCGTTTGTGTGCAGCCTGGGGAATTAAGATACACCACATCCTTTTTTAGCGATGAGAAATTTCTCTCCTTTCCACACGTCTCAAACATTTTTTTTTTGCTTTTTCTTTACTCAATGTTTGTTCTACTTAGTGCCGATGTACCAAACCAAAGCGGGAAAATAATGAAAAGAAAAGCCAGTGGGTGAGTGGAAAACGGAAAATCATTCAAGCCAATACCGAGTTAATCTTGCAGAAACTCTCAGCGTCGAGCTAAATCCTCTCTAAACAGGACAAGCAACGTGAACTTTGCTTCAAAAGAATTCCAGATCTTAAAACCAATCAACGGATCTGTAAAATCAACAGAAGATAAAGTAAAGGCGCAAAAATTGATTCTTCTGTGGTTTTAAATGAAATTTACGTAGTTTTTTAAGGGAAAAACTGAGAACGAAGTAGTGCTAGTAAAAAAGGTGCTTTCAGGAAGATAAGCAGGGAAAACTTATAAATAAGGCTCAGAAGTAGGTTGCTTACGTTTTTAATTAGGATTCAGTATACATACTAAATAATAGTCTTACGTATACAACTTAAAACGTATAATAACGTGTGGCAACTACAAATTTTTTAACTTATAAAATGTATTGTATAAGTGTATATGTATATAACGAAAAGTTTTGTATAATTCGTACTGATTTTATTGTGCCTTCGAGAAATCATTTTTATGGAAAAGTGCATTCGAGTAGAGAAACTTCACTATTTTAAAGCAAGTGACAAAAATAATTTAAATTAGGGTTTATTGTTCTTCATTTGTGCTTTCAAAAAGAATTGGGAAGAAAATACTTTGGTTTTATTTAAACAGTTCTTAAATTAAAGAAACTAAAGAAGGGTTTATAATTAATTATATCGTTTATAATTAAATGAGTATTTTTTTCAATCCTTAAATGCCTTCCTTTTCGAAATCAGTATCTTGAAAAAAAATCCCTTGGGTAAAGAAGTGACAAAATTTCTGGTTTTCTCTTCTCGAATTAAACTCCTAATCTCATAAATTTAAAGTGAAAAATAAAAGCCACCTATCATTAAAGGGCATAAGACTAGACTTTTTGGATTAGCTTGAAAAAATGACTATCATGATTTTTCGAAATCCAACTTCTTCCCACAAAAGGAAATTCTTAAAAGAAACCTATAAATAGTGGAATAAATATTTTAACTTATTTGTTGCGGATTGGTAACTTGCTAAAAATATATTTTTTTCTAAATAGTTTGTGGGATATTTTCTATTTGTTCCGCTATTCCGATTATAAAATCCACAAAATTAAATATATTTACAACTACCTAGTACCTATAAATTGAAGCCGACCGTAGCACAGTCAAGATTTAAAATTTTTTACTCACTAATGAGTAATTAAATTAAAATATTATAGATATTAAAATTACTATCTATATACAATATTGACTTTCATTCGAGACTCGCAGAATTTTTAATTTGTCACTAATCTCTTATGAAATTACGATTTGCGCAGTTACCATCTTGATGATAAAAATAAAACCAATTTAAGAAAAATATTTACAAACGGTCTTTTGATTTTTGCTTCAAATGGTCTGGATAGGTTGAAATGTTTTAGGAAGCAATTCTTGTAAGCGTTTTAAAAAGAAACTACGTTTTACCGATAGAAAGCGTAGAAATTGTCTGAACGCACCACATTTAAAAAAGAGATTGTTTGCAATAATCAACAATTGCTAAATTAGAGTAGAGTGAGCTGGAAAGTGTGGATAGATTACCTGAGTCTCGGTAGGTGCTGGTGTCTCCGTTGTTGACGTGGGGATACTGGGTGTGAACGCAGCCCCTCTTATCGCTTGTCCGGGAGTCACCGATCTAGCAATTCCTGTTGCTAAAATACCAGAAATTAACTATTAAGTAAAGTAAATTAAATTAAAACCAAACTTTGAATTGATCCTCAATTCAAGACAAAATATTGTAAAAGAAGATATTGAAAGAAATTCGTATCCTTATTCGATAATTTATAAAGATATTTAATTTCAAAGAGAAATTTTGAAGGGACTTACTGGGACCACTAACAGGTACACTAGAAACCGTAGCTGTAGGCTGAACGACTTTACTGCTGACCATTGGAGTGCCAGTGCCTAAAACTGCACCCTTAACTGCAAAAGACAACATCAATCTAAATTAGATACTAAATAGTTTAATAAATTTAATGAAATCGAACAGCGATGCTTAATAATTAATATCTCAAAATTTCATTATTTCTCTAGGTTTCCTAGATCAGTTTGTTTAAACTTCCTTAAGGTTCAAATTTTCATTATAACGCCTCAGTACTAAACTTACTTGTTTGAGGAGCTGAAGCAGGTCTAAGTGTCGGCATAGCTGCCAAATTAGCGGGCTTGGCAGGAGGAGGTGGAGGCGTGACGCCGACACCTCGCAAAGGACCTCGAGCCTGTGAGTCTTTCCACGTTTCCATTTCCGCTTTCAACTTCTCTAATTCTACCTCCAGGTCCTTAGTCTTCTTCTCCTCTTTCGACAAAGCTATCCTATACTGCTGCCTCTCTATATCAAACTGTGCTAGCTGCTTCTCCAACTCTGCTTCCATTTGAAGCGACTTTTTACTCTCTTCTTCCAAGCCTTCAGCCATAGAATCAATGCGAACCTTTTCCTCGCTCAAAATCTGAGCCAAGTCTTCAGACCTCTTTCTCTCTTCTATGTACTTCATTATTATCTTCTTCCTCTCCGCGAGCAATAAAAGCACTATCTGCTTTTGCCGACTTTTCTCTTCGTCTAGAGTATCACTGAGCTTTTTCATATCTTGCTCCACTCGCTTCTTATCCGCTTTTTCTAACTCTAATTCCTTTTTTAAACGCGTTCTCTCCTTCTCGAGGCCATAGGTAATGTCATCGCCCTGAGCTGTGTCGTGTTCGTGCTTCCTTTTCTCCTCTTCTAGTTCTTTGATTACCTGAAATAAAAATATAAAAATTAATGAAGATGATTAAAATTTTGAAAAGGAAAATTGGTAGTTAAAGAAACTTACTGCTCGATGCCTTATTTCTGCTTCTTTGAGAACTTTAGCCATACGACACTGCATGCGCCTTTGCTGTGTTATAAGAGCTTCCAAACTCGCAGTTTGTTGATCAACTTGACTTCCTTGAGGTCCAATCGTTCCTCCGACTATGGCTACGTCTCTCGCAAGTGCTGAGTGAGGATCGGAAGTTCCACTGCGATATCGAGAACTCAGCAAATGCTTCATTTTCTCCGACTATAAAAAAAAATGTATTTAGTTTTCGAATTTCTTATTTGAATCAGCTACAATATTAACCCTCTGCATTCGAGCGGCGCCCTTTTTCGTTCAAACGAAAAAGGCTCGAGTGCAAAGGGTTAATATAAGTTACAATCAATATAAAAATATATAAATTAATATCATTAATAAGTAATTTATATTTTTATTACTTTTAGAGCTGCTATAACGATGTCTCGTGCTTGAAGTTCGCCCTCCAAATATCCCAATAACTTCAGCAAGTCCGTCTTGCTCAACTCCATTTTTGGATTTCGCTAAAATCAAATTTAATAGCGCTATAGAAAACAAAATTTCAGCTTAACAAATACATATACGTTAGTCAGTCCTCTTTTATAAAATCATACTGACAATTAATGCATTAGCAAGGGTTATGATTTCCAAATTTAGAGTTCATACTTTGAAAAGTTAGTAAAGGCCAATAGAATGATCGATTTCTTATCTCTATTTTATCTTTATACATCATCAGGTAAATATAGTAAACTTACGACTTCTTGGACACTGTCTCTCACACTTTCCAAAAAGCCGAGGCAAATAAAAAATAAAAAATCTAAAACTAAATAAATTAATTCTAAAGATAAATGCTTTCTTAGAATAAACTTCAAATTCCCCACCTTTTAATTCCTCTTTTAAAACAATTGCTGTTCCCTATCTTTGAAAAAGAGACCAGAAACACAAAATAAGCTTTGAATTTCTAAAAAAAAATAATCAAAAGCATTTAAAGAAATCTTTGAATCGTTAAAGTGAATAAACTAACAAAGAGTTTATTTAAAGCTCCTTAATTTCTGAAATAGTCCTTACCGATCGGAATGCTTATGAAAAATCCTAAAAAATCTTTACAACAATAAAAATTACCTTGAGCGTGTTTGATGAACTTTTATCCAGAGGTTCGAAATTATTTCCCTGTTGTTGACTCGACTGTTGCTGCTGAGGCTGGGGCGAAATTGTAACCGGGGGGGTCTGCGAAGACCCGATCGTCGAGCCGGCGGAACTCGTAGATGCCATTTTGGTTTATGAAGTTTGCTAAATCTCAGCAAGCGGGCAGGCGTTTCTCGAGGGAGGCACGTCGTCGCTTAGTAGAACTCCTCACCTTTCGATTCTGAGATTTTCAACTTCAACCCGTTGTGCGTGGCCCCCGTGAAAGGCTCGGCCCTCAACATTAGCATCCTGTTATCTATTTTGATTTTTTCTTATATAAACTGCTGCCTTCCGAGCAGATCAATCTGCTTGAAGCTCAACTCAAACTCAGCTGTCCACTCCACTGTGACAAATTAAGCACAAAGCGCATCGGACCACATCGAACATTCGAACAGAAGCAAAAAAAAAACTCTTTTCTTTATACCTTTATCACCCTTCCTTCAAAGAGCTTGAAAGACGACAGGCACGACAGCTCTGTCGATACTGTCGTTTTCGTTGCTCTCTTTTTTCTTGCTCACTGTTGCTCACTCTCTCTCTCTCTCGCTCACTCACTCTTCTTTCTTCTCCTTTTTTACTGTTTTTTATTTTATTTATTTCTTTTCTCTATTTCGATGATCGAGATTCCGATAGATCGACTCTTTTTTGATGCGCGCTAAAATTCAAATTTTTCTAATAAGAAAACTCCTTTTACAGCTTTTACTTATAAATTTTCCGTTTTTTAAGTAAAATCTATAAGCTTCTATAAAAAGGCAATTCTTATTATATGTATAATAATGAAAAAGATAGAACAGATACACAAATATTAAGTATTTAAATATTAAATCAAATATCTTAAATATTAAAGGGTCGCAATGGTGCCAACTGGTGCCAACCGTACCAACGACAGGAAAGAACGACAGAAAATATATTATAAACCTAGATGGGGCAAGTGACGCAAATATATAT
>JAUESH010000024.1:11895801-11915402 GCA_032275165.1 Synergus magnus
CAACCGTACCAACGACAGGAAAGAACGACAGAAAATATATTATAAACCTAGATGGGGCAAGTGACGCAAATATATATGAATATCAACATGAGTTTCAGCGCCACTTTCTGTGTACTACATAGCAAAATTACCGTTGCCGGTAAAAAAATCACAAGGTTTTGTTGCTCGAGGGGGTAAAGGGGGCTCGCGGGGTTCCGGTGCTAATTTTCGACAGTGTCGAATGGCATGTAACTTGTCGCATTCAGTCGCATCTAGGATTATAATCAGGGTTGTGCACATAATATACCTTAGGTAAATTACATGAGGTTTTTTACGTAATTTACGTACGTATATTACGTCGGAAACACCAAATTTATATGGAGTGGGGGGTTTTCTACGTATAATACGTAATTTACATACTTATGTAAATTACGTATTATACGTAAAAAATCGTCGAGTTACGCGTAACTGAGCAACCCTGATTATAATATATCTTTGGCGACAGTGACTCGCAAACCTCCTCTTGTTACTTATAACCTCACTTCATTTCACTTTTTGACTGATTATTGTGTGAGCGAGATTTCTCTTAAAATATCGTGCAATTAACGTTGAAAATGGTCGAAAGCAGTAAACCGGAGGAGAAGCAAAAGAAAGAAGTCAAAAATGAGAAGGAGGACGATAAAACGGACTTGGTAAGTGTTTGTTTTACTGTATTCAAAAAGTCGATTGTCTTATTTTCAAATTTCGGCATTGTTCTGACACGTATTTTATTTTTATTACTCATTTGTTAATTAGGACTGCAATTATTATTACATTTGTCTATTGTTTCAAAACTTTAATCAGAATTGGATTTTCATAATTTATCTGAAGTCTGAATATAAGAATTGCATTTTATCATTATGAAGTCAAAACCACTCTCCACGAATTTCTACGATGCTTTTGGAGTAAACGATTTGATTTTTCTTCCACCCGACCCTCTTAAAGTAAAAGTTTTTCAAAATTTGGTCTTTTTTCGGAATAGGTTGTTTTTTTATCATAACCTATATATTTTTTTGCTTAGTAATGGTAATTTCTTTCTTGATTTTGGAATTGTCAATTTGTATAATAGATTGCTACGCATAATTTTGTATACAATACACAAAGATATTGTACCTTGTTGTTTTTAAGAGATTAGTATTGATATTTATGTAATTTATATGAAAAAGGGAAAATTTTTGGAGTTTTAGGTTATTTGATTTCTGGATTAACCGAGTCATTAAAAGAGTTAAACTTCGAGTATTAAACTGAAAAGAATGTAATGTCTTTAAAAATGTCTTTAATTTTCTAGGAGATTTTGTCTGAGAGTCTAAAATGATTTTAAATACATTATCAAACAAATTTTCTACTTTCAGTCGGAGGAGGATAAACTCTTGCAAGAAGAGCTAGGTAATTTAGTCGAGCGTCTTCAGGATTCAAACACGAGATTACACTACCCAGCATTAGAATCCCTTCAAACTCAGATTCGAGCCTCGACAACTTCGATGACGAGTGTGCCGAAACCTCTAAAATTCATGAGACCTCACTATGACACCATGAAAGCAATCTACGACAATTTATCTGACCCGAAAGCCAAGGAACTATGCTCAGATATCATATCGGTCCTCGCAATGACAATGGGCGAAGGCAGAGAATGTTTAAAATACAGGTTAACAGGATCAGCCCTCGCGATTGGCGAATGGGGACACGAATACGTCCGTCACTTATCAGGAGAATTGTCCGGTGAATGGGAGCAACTCACTGGCGAAAATAAGGAAGATGTTAGTAAAAAATTGATAGCTCTAGTCCACCAGATAGTTCCATACAACATGGCTCACAATGCAGAAACGGAGGCCTGTGATTTGTTAATGGAGATTGAAAAACTCGATTTTCTCGAAAAATATGTTGATGAGAGTGCCTACCAGAGAGTATGCCTTTATCTCACGAGTTGTGTACCCTATGTAGCTGATCCTGAAAATAGTCTTCTTCTCCACGCGGCAGCCAAATTGTACAGGAAATTTGGCCAATATCCTCAGGCTGTGAGGCTCGCGATGCAGCTGAATGATTTGCCCTTGATTGAAGAAATATTTACTACTTGCAAGGACTTGTAAGTATAATTGTATTAAGACATTTATTAATTTCGAAATACTAATTTTTTTTCTTTTTGTGTTGCATATTTAAATTCTATTTGACTTTAGATCGATACAGAAGCAGTTGGCTTTCATGCTCGGTCGCCAGCAAATCTTCCTTGACCTACCAGAATCCACACTTGAGTATGATGACCTCGTTGAAATAATGTCAAACTCTCACTTGAACAACCATTTCCTAAATCTAGCTCGAGAATTGGACATCATGGAGCCCAAAACTCCTGAAGATGTTTACAAATCTCATCTCGAGAACTCGAGACCTCCATTCGGAGGAGGCCAAGTCGATTCTGCAAGGCAGAATTTAGCCGCGAGTTTCGTAAACGGATTCGTGAATGCAGCTTTCGGCCAAGACAAGCTACTTATTGAAGACGGAAACAAATGGCTTTATAAGAATAAAGAGCATGGCATGTTAAGTGCAACTGCTTCGCTGGGTCTCGTCCTTCTTTGGGATGTTGATGGAGGTTTGACTCCAATCGACAAATATTTATATTCTTCAGAAGATTATATTAAATCTGGAGCTTTGTTAGCTTGTGGAATCGTTAATTGTGGGGTAAGAAACGAATGTGACCCCGCATTAGCTCTCCTATCGGATTATGTTCTTCATAGTAGTAATACTATGAGAATCGGAGCCATTGTTGGATTGGGACTTGCCTATGCCGGATCTAATCGGGAGGCGGTGCTCAATTTATTGACGCCTGTTCTAAGTGATCCAAAATCGAGCTGGGAGGTCATTGGAATTGCTGGTCTTGCTCTTGGGATGGTTGCAGTTGGATCATGCAACCCTTATGTTACAACTTCCATTATGCACACGTTGATGGAAAAGAGCGAAGCTGATCTCAAGGATACTTATGCACGATTCTTACCTTTGGGTCTAGGTAAGGGCATTAGTTACATCTTTATATTCTAATAATATCACTACTTCACTGCATTTACATTTTAC
Source organism: Synergus magnus (assembly GCA_032275165.1). Taxonomy (NCBI): domain Eukaryota; kingdom Metazoa; phylum Arthropoda; class Insecta; order Hymenoptera; family Cynipidae; genus Synergus; species Synergus magnus. Next base: position 11,898,883 of record JAUESH010000024.1, read on the forward strand.
TAACACAAACATTATTTTTTCAGGCTTGTGTTTCCTGGGAAAACAAGAGGCAGCTGAGGCGTTAATCGCCGCCTTGGAAGTGGTACCCGAGCCCTTCAAGTCCATGTCAACTACATTAGTAGAAGTTTGTGCCTACGCAGGAACCGGAAACGTCCTTAAAATTCAGCATTTACTTCACATTTGCTCCGAGCATTACGAACCAGTTAACGAAAAAGAAGAGAAGAGCGATCGCAAAGACAAAGAGAAAAAGGAAGAGAAGAAAGAGGATAAGGAAAAGGATTTAAGCTCTCGTCAGGCAATTGCTGTCTTGGGAATTGCTTTAATTGCAATGGGAGAAGAAATAGGAGCTGAGATGGCTTACAGAACTTTCGGACATCTTCTCCGATACTGCGAACCTGTAATTCGACGATCTGTGCCTTTAGCACTTGGTTTAATATCAGTATCAAATCCTAAATTGAATATCTTAGATACTCTCTCCAAATTCTCACACGACAGTGATCCTGAAGTAGCTCATAATGCCATTTTTGCGATGGGACTTGTAGGAGCTGGAACTAATAATGCGAGATTAGCTGCGATGCTGAGGCAACTTGCTCAGTTCCATGCTAAGGATCCAAATAATTTGTTCATGGTGAGAATCGCCCAGGGTCTTACTCATTTAGGAAAAGGAACTCTTACGTTGTCACCTTATCATAGCGATAGGCAGTTGCTGAGTCCAGTAGCTTTGGCTGGTTTATTGGCCACATTGATTGGCTTCCTCGATGTTAAAAATAGTAAGTTTTTGCTCATTTTTCTGGTTAGCAATTTTTCGTAACATTGATGTACTAGGAAATACTTGAATGAGATAATAATGAACTAAAGCACTAAAATGATTTGTATTTGTTTCAGTTATCCTTGGAAGATCGCATTATCTTTTGTACACACTCGCAGCAGCAATGCAACCCAGAATGCTGGTTACATTCGACGAAGAATTGAATCCTCTTGCAGTTCCAGTGCGAGTTGGTCTCGCTGTCGACGTCGTGGGTCAAGCTGGAAAGCCAAAAACCATAACTGGCTTCCAAACGCATACAACGCCTGTTCTCTTAGCTTTTGGAGAAAGAGCCGAATTAGCAACGGAAGAATACGTACCTTTAACGCCAATCATGGAAGGATTTGTCATTCTGAGGAAAAATCCAGACTTTGTCCCTTAGGTTATATATTATAATAATATCACGCGTTTTTATGTGTCTCATATTCATTAATAATAAAACTACTGTCCTATCTCTGGACGATAAACCATTTTTTCCGAAATTGGATGTATATCGTTGCAGAGGCGAAACAGGTGAAAATAAGATATCCGCAGTTTTATTTAACATCTAGATAATTAATTTATCATTATGTGTTCAAATTTAATTTGTTGATAAATTTGCCATTCCTTCGCGTTCGCCCTCCACTCAGTTTTGTTTCCGGTTGCTCGAGCGAACGTCCGCGGTTTCGTTTTATTATTATACATTAATTTGGAAGTATGTTATAATCGGATGACAAATTACGTTGAACATCTTATTGCTTTTCGTGTCGGTAATATAATATAAATTTTTTTAAATATAATCAATTTTACTTAGTTTCCTATAGAATTAATTTTTCTATAATTTGACTAGAAGATGGGATTCGGTGCACAATTTACAGAAATGTTTTTAATCATCATAAAAAAATTTATTTTTAACATTTTACGCTCTTACATTTCCTTATCTTAAGTTCAGAATGCACAGGAAGTTTATTTTGTTCAGTATTAAAAATGACAATTAACGGCAAGATGAGTACAAATAAGGAGTAATTCCTAAATTATCACTGGTTATCGTTCATCATTAATATAAAACGTTAACGTTATCAATTTCGAGTTGTAAAGACTTTCATTTCATTTTAAACATTTTCAAATTAATAACGTTAAACATATAGCTACCAAATTAATATAAAACTTAATTCATTATTATCTACATACATTCGCTACACACCTCTATATTAAAATACTTTGTCTTTTAAAGACAACCTCCATTCAATTATTCATGTAATATACATAATTCATTACTATTTTTCTAATATGAAACTTAATAATAATAATAATAATAATAAGAAAAAAGTCCATACTTCGACATATTGGGTAACAGTCACTGCAACCCCATAATTTGAATTAACAAAGTATTTCAAGCACATTCTAATACACTTCATCAAGAATGCAAACATAAGAAAACGGATACCTGCAAGAGAGATTCCTGGCATAAATGGAATGTTAAGCGGACGTGTACTAACATATCAACGTGAGTTCTCAACAACGAAAAATTTTCGATTAAATTGCCTTGACGAAACGATTCCAATTCTAAATCAGATAAAAAGCGAATTGAAATTAACTGAAACTGAGATAAGATTAGAATTTGGATTTGATTTCAAACTTCATTATGCAACAGTGAATCGTCCACGAGGTGAATCAATCGTATTGAAAACGTCAAACCATACATTAACTCCAACTATTCAAAAATGCCGAAACGAGCTAATTTTAATATTAGAGAAGTTCTTGGAGTCAGCAATTTTAATTACAAACTATCTGAAGGATTCTGACAAACAAGAGGATGTAACACGTTTATTAAATCAAACGGACGGATGAGAGATACTAATCTTATCATTTCTTTTAAGTGTATACATGACTGGAAGATTAAAAAAACACATGAAAATTGTCACTACCATCATGCAACTTAGGACATTCGACTTAAAAGCTATTATCCGTGCCATTCAATCACAAGAGATATTTGGGATGAACGAGCCGACTATTTGTGAGATTAAAAACTTACGAGACGGTGTTCAAGTGAAAAGATACTGTAATCGAAACAGTTTTGAGATTGTAGATAGACATAAGATTTCAACGACGTGTACAGGATTTACTTCATTGAAGACATTTGAAAGACGAGTTTATGCTTCAGATCGAAAAACACCAATTCAATTAAAAACTTACAGCACAATTGATGCTAATGAGACAATTGATGAACCTGAATCATGCACAGAGGAAAATCAACTACTTAACGGATTTAATGCTTCAAAATCATATGAATGTAACTTTCCAGTACTGAATCAAGCTAAAATGAATACTATTACTCTGAACACCCCAACAAATTTGACTAATGAGGCAAAGGTGACATTAAATGGGATTATGAATGCAAAATTTTTACATATATGATGAATGGTTGACTTCAAGTGATGACTGGATGTTTGATGTTACATCAAAAGAATTAGAAACCGGAATTGAATGTCATGAGATGTGCTATAAATTAGCAACCTCAATTAATATCGAGGAATACATCGAGATTGAAAATCATGTTGATCAATCTTTCCACGAAATGTTAATGGAAAAGTTTGCTAGTAATCCTAAGATTCGATGGGATTTAATGAAGTCGAGAAAATTGCTAAATACATTAACGTTCATTTGGCATATCGGACCAACTTTGAAAAACGACAAATTACTAAACGAATTACGAACATTTATTCGAATGACTATGTTAAAAGTTAATTTTGTTTCAGCTCAAAGATTAAAAGCATTGAGTGACTTAAGCACACATCTTTATAGCTTAAGAGAATAAGCAATTATTGAATTGATCTATTAATTAACCAATCGACTGATCAATTCATTCCTATTTGAATGTGTCTTGAAAGAACAAGTTTCAGTATGATTATGGGACAATGTGGCAAAGGAGGTGGAAAAAAAAAACCCGTGTGGGGTTGGTAGTCTCCCATCGGGAGCTTCCCCATCAGTTATTTTTTCCGTGCAGATAGGCCAGTTTCAGGAAACTGACTGAATAATAATAATAATAATAATAATAATAATAATAATAATAATAATAATAATATAGGTAAATATACTTTCGCTACTCGTATATTAAAATACTTTGATGCCCTCGCAGACATTTATATTTATTAATACTTTAACACTCGCCCGCAAACACAACTTTTAGGATATTAAAAATAAATGCAGAATAGATAAACGGTATTTTACGAAAAATTTTAAATGCATATGTATATAATTCAATTTACATATGAATAGAATTACCGTTTCTTTAGACTATCTCGTGTTAATTAAATCCAATTCTAGGATTTCAAAATTACCTCAAGTCTACAAAAAATGGGAAGATCCTAAATTCTATTTCTCGAAGTTCTTTCAAAAATTGTTGAGCAATATAGCTTTCTACCTAAGGAGTATTATGTTTTGTAAATCTGAATTCGCAGTAGTTTGAACTTCAGTCTATGTCACAATCAGTACATAAGCTTAATAGTACGTATAAATGCAAATCTTTAATCGTAAAAATACTCAATTATTTTAACAGAAAAGTACAAGTATCACGAAAGTGAAGATGAAAGTGAATTGAAAATAGAAAATTGGCACTTTGAAGAAAAAACGAACTTACAACTCGTTTTTGTATTTGATTAGCACTTGATATACTCGCATGAAAAATAAATAGTGGTAAAATGAACGAATCAATTCACGTGTGCTTAGCACCCCATCTGCTTTAAAAAATGTACATAGATCTAAAAAATAGAGATAGTTACTTTGTACAACCAACTGTTTTCAAAGCTACCCTTTTTCCATTCCTCCCCTATAATAAACAGTATTATTTGCTCTGAATTTGATTTGAAAGCTTCCAAAAATTTAACAATTAATATTTAATTTGAAGTCTTAAAAGTAAAAAATTTACAAATTTGGATATTCGAAATTAAATATAATGGGATGTATTTAATAGAGTAAACAAATCCTAGGTAAGATTTTCCGAATCTCTTCTTTCCCAAAAAAAACTTCTGTACTTAATGAATGGCCCCTTATTACCATTTCTGAGTTCGAAGTATAAAAATTCTGTAAAAATACCCGGCGTAAAATGCTCGTCTCGTTGTATAAAAATATAAAACAGAGTGGAAACACTCTTCATCAGAATATTTGTCGTCTAAAACACGTCATTAAATGTCCATGAAAATGAAACAATTTGCTACTCTATATAAAATTTGTTAGTTGTTGCTAACAAAAATTAGCTTCCATGTGTCGATGGACCGTAACAGGAGCTAAAACATGATGCGGGGATCCTAAGTGAGTTGTTGGGGAAGGTGGTCGACTTGTTTGTTTTACCAGGTCAGGTTCGGTGTTTCCACCAACAATTAGTAAAGGTTCGGCAAAAGTTTGCTGCTCAGAGTCATCGTGAGGGGTCATTGTGCTGTATCCATGATCGCTATCACCACCAGGAGGTCGTCTGTAATTCGTAGAAACCCTATAGGGAGAAATTGGGGCTATACCTTCACGTAAAAGAGAATCTAGGTTGTTTTTCATTTGGTCCATTTCCAAAGGTTCAGGTTCACCTTCGAGGTGTGTCATCCTCAGGGTGTCTGGAGAAGTGTTGAGGTGCAGGCATTGGTGCTCCAAACCGGATTGGACTGATCGTAATCTGTAGCAGAAGAGAGTTATTCCTACGATCAGGACGAAGGCAAGAATTCCACCCGCAACTGGACCCACGGTTGGCCATTCGCGTGGCACGATTTCCTCTGTTGATTGGGAATCTAAAAAATATTTTTAGACGAATTTTATTTTTAAAAAAAGATTCACAAGAAAGTTAGAATCTGTAGAAAATTTTTGCTTACTGTAAGTTCCATCTCCATAGGGAACTAAAGAGCCAAAAACTCCTTTGAAGCAAAGGGAAAGATCGGAGCAAAACGGAGTTTGAAGAGGAGTTTCTCCATCGCTATCAAATTGACACCATTGGCAATTAACAACTCCTAGGCATTCGTTTTCAGTCTGATAGGATTTACAGTTGTATGAAGGACACGATTTAAGAGATACTGGTTGTGTCCAGGGCACCTGAGAACTAACTCCCTGTTCATAAGGTGCTGGACAAGGTTCTAGCGTGCTGAGATTTTTTTGCACGCAAGATGTTGAATACAAGGAACATTCGCAGGGACACTCGCATTCAGTTTGCTCCATTCGCTTGCAGTTAAAACATAGTCTGTCCATCTATAAGAAAAATGTATTTAGTCTCATTACTCAGGCAAAATTCATCATAAAAATCGCATATACAATTTTCTACTCACCGTGCTGCATGGGCAAAACGAAAATGCCCGGTTTAAATTGCACGTAACATTCACAACCCCAAGGAATACATTTGTCCTAGGAACAGCCGCAACTTGATATTTTACACAATGTTCGCCATGAACAATATTCGTCAAAACCTCCTCCAGCGAAGTATTAAATTGATAATATCTTTGCACTGTTCCATCCAAATAGCTAGCACATGACTTCTTCCTCACAAAAAATTCATGATTCAGAATATCATTTGCAACGAGCAATTCTTTGTGCGTTAGATGCTGTTGCTCGACTTTACCCGTGGGTTCCAGCATGGAAGGGTGAAATACGAGGTATCCTTTATCGTCCATTAGAAAACACTTGACAGTTGATTCATTGCAAAATGGAAACATTTCCGTGAGTAATCTAGAAAAATACCCCATCGTGATATCCATAGAAATAACTGCTAAGATCGGATCATTATTTGAATGCAAAGCTGCAGATCTGCCTTCGTAAACTGTGTGACTTAAAGTTACAACGTAACCAGAACCTCCAGCGTCTAAATAAGGAGTTGTTAGGACTATTTTTCCGGGATACTCTAGAGCTTTTCCATACCAGGCGCGTCTTTTCGGATCGAGTTCGGAATCCAAAACGATTCCTGGGTAAACTTCCATTGCTCCGCTCACTGTAGCAACGACGTATCTAAAACCAAAATATTTATTATTTAAATATCAATAATTTAATAGTGAAATTATCAGATTGTCTTAAAAATTCATTAATTCAAAAATTGAATTTCTAAATGCTTTTGAAGTTTCAAAAACTTTGGCACGAATATTGAAATTTTGCAAATTTGATTAGCTGAATTGGAAAGGGTAGGGGAATTTTTCCGTCCCATCAATAAAATTCTAAACTCACCTTCGGACTATGAATTTACTTAATGAACTTTCACTGTGTCGATTTTTAAAATGGTTTAAAATTTGGGTTAATGTTCCAACATCTGATCTAACTGAAGGATGCAAACCAGGGTTTGCAAGAAGTCTCGTCAAGTCTTTGATATAAGCCATGTAACTTTGAACAGTTACTGCAGATCCAGTTTCTAGCAATTTTAGTTGTTCCGTTGGTGATTGAAAACACCAGGGCGATAAATAAACGACTGCGGTCACTGAAAAATCAATTAATTTATCATTAAAATCAACATAAATTGCAAGAAAATAAATTTTCATAATCTCTTAGCATTTAGAAATTAAAATAAATATAATATTTACCGAGAGTCGTGATTCTGTTGTGATTCGAACAGAAAGTATCTTTGCTAATTGCAGATTGCAGCATTAAATCAAGCCGATGATGTAAAATATTAGATGGCAAGGGTGGCACGGTTTTAGCAACGGGTAGAAATTCTTCTTCACTTTCGGAAACCAGACAGGCTATTAAATCTTTATAAATCAGATGTCTCCACCAAATTCGTTTCTGCAAAATAAATGATAAGATAATTAAATACTTTCGTTTTCGTAGGAACTGATAATTTCAAACTTATACAGGAGCTTACTTTTATTCCCAACCCCATCTCCAACACTCTCATGCCATCAGACTCTTTCATAATAGTTCGAATTATTTCGGAATCTATATTTTCGACATTGTGTAAGTAGACTTTCAAAGGCTGTTCAAATATCATTTCCATTCGTGGAAAGCTCTTGTGCATCCATACAACTTCGTTCTTGTCAAAAAGAATCGCGTGAATATTTGGCCCAGCGTTAAAATAAGTAACATCTTCAAGAAAATCTCTTAATTTTACGTCCAGAGATAACAATGCAGTGTTTGTTATTTGCCCAACAGACATCATCATTGCTTTGCTATATGGCTCAAAATAAGGATCAGATAAATAATAATCTTTTCTCTCGTCACTCGTGCACTTTAATCCTACAAAAAGTTTCGCTATTTCATAGCCAAGGACATTTTGAGTTGGCAATGTTATTGTGTTGCTATCTTTTGAAAATTCTTTGATGTTTACGTGTGGTTGCAAATCTGTAGGGAATAATTTGTATTAATTGTAATCTTCAATTATTAAAATACAAAGGTTTTCAGTTAAAATTTACCAGAAAGAATCAATATAGTTCGCAAATGGGCCGTCAGTTTCTTCGAAGAAATTTCCTCAGCTATGCTTTTTATATTAGAGGCATTTTTCAACATGTTTGTTAAATGAATAAGAACAACCTCTCCGGTTAAATTCTTTGTTAATGCTTTAAAATCTACTTCCAAAGTGAGATTTGAATCTGTAAAGAGTACAATACATGTTTTAAAAAGAAAATTATTATCAGTAACTGGAAAAAATAATTATACTATAGTATATTTATTTTTGTTTAAAGTATTTTAAATAGATGACCTATTCGAGTTATGGTGTCAATATGACGTGTCAACTGAAATTTATTGATATCATTCGCTTTCATCAAGCCTTGCTTGCAATGTAAAGAACCCCGACCAGCCAAACCGACGACGGTGACGAAATCTGTTTCCGACAACATGTCAATCACAGTTTTCGCAGTTATTTGAGCCAAAGTCACATCTCCTTCTGACATAAAAATTCCGTGTTCCAAGAGTAAAATAACGTTCTTTGATCGACTGCATTGGGAGAGAAAAAGAGGACCAATGTTGTGGGCTAAACTTGGTGGTCCACACATGGTGCCGGGTTGACTCACTGGTAAAATGTGTAAATTTTTCCATTCTTGGTCTCTTAAATTAGAAGATAGGGCTGGAAGTTTCGAGATTATTTCATTAGTAATCGATTAAGGGCATGTGATACTTTACCATAAGAGCAATTTATTTTCCGCAACTTTACTCTTGCAATAATAAATATTTTTTGCTAAAACTAGGCCATTTACCTTCGTCTGAGCGAAACGGAGGTAAATGGCCTAGTTTTAGCAAAAAATGTTTATTATTGTGAACGTGAAGGACCATTAAAAAACTTAAACATTTGAGGCGTAGAAATTTTATAATTTAGAGAATAGAAATAAAACTTACCAGAAGCGATTTGTGAACAAACATCAACCTTCTCATCCGGGGAAACTCGACTGTAAGTAAAATCAAGCTGAATGCCTTGGTTTTGATAATTATTTTGACTATGTTTAAGTAAAATTTTTTGAATAACGCTATTGCTTTGTCGCAACAGCTCAACGTAAGACATAACTTTACTATCCAATTTCTCTACGAGATTTTTTAGTCTAATGTCGAGTCCATTTGAAATATTCAGGAATTCTTGCTTATCAAGCATTTCTTGAAAAATAGTCACTCCAAGTTCTTCGTTACTAATTGTTCGCAGTGCTTTCGAAAACTGAAGAACAATATCTCGCAAACACTTGCCATTTAAAGGTTCTGCCTCAATTTGTTTACGAAGAGGCTTTTCAAACTGACAGGTGACATTTGTATTATTTTCTTCGCTCCTTACTACCTCAGAAAATAGGAAAATTAATCCTAAACACAATATTCTTTCGAAAGCCATTCTTTCCCGGTTTCTTAGAAAATGACAATTTGGCAATTATTATTATGGCTTTATTTTATCACGATAAAATTGTTTCATGGTGGCGTCTAGCGTTCAAATATACAATCCAGATTATCAGAAGGAATTGCAGAACTTGAAAATTGACTAAAGATTGAACAAAAGCATTTTTTTCTACACAATAAAAGGAGAATAACACAAGATTTAAGTTTTTTCCGTCCACTCCGAGATCCCCGTAAACAAAAAACGCATTTTGGAATGTACATTTGTGTGGAAGTTTACCGCCTGGGGCGTGACGAGCGTGATAAAAAAAAAAATAAAATTGTGTTTGTTTCGTGTGGTTTAATTTATTAATTAAGTGATTAAATTCGGAGTCTATTACATTAATATATTGTTACAAATTTTGTTTTTAAATCACTTAATTTTATTTAATTAAAGCTGAAAGTGTCATAAATGTTGACCAGCGGCCGCGGGGTGGCGCTCGCTGTGCCGCCATCTTTGTAGGCGCGATATTTGAAATATGAGAGTGGCAACTGTCAAATTTTGTTATGATTTTAGCAATTTTAATGATAAGATCTCACATTTACCACTTTTAAAAATGGTAGGTGAATTATAAACTAAAAATTGTGTTTTTTGTGATAGAATGTATATAGTTTAATATCATTCGTTATTGTGTTTACGTCATCGTGTCGGAATCTCATCAGTGCATGAGTGTGGAACGAACGGAGTGTTTGACATGTCGGAATCGAAAATTAGTGCACCAAAATGTGCATTCGAACGCAAATGACGCAAATGAATTTGTGCATCTTTCTTGGATAAAATTTTGTATTAAATAAGTCAGTGTTCAAAATTCGAATAAGTATGTGCAGCAAGTCGCATGGATCAACGCATTGCGTATTTGCTATTGACAGAATGATTTTTACTTCGATGGTATGTATTTTCTGGTATTTATCCTTAATATTTTATCAATTTTTACATATTATTCAATTGCTTAATATCTTATTGAATCACTTAATGCACTGATTTACTCTACAGTAACGTTTTTTAAAGTATAAATGGTATATAAAATAGAAAAAGCTTTACATAACCTTTCTTTTTATTAAAGATATTGTTGATTTTTGATTCGTTCCTATTTTCATGTTTGTTAAAATAAGGAAAGATTGGTTTGTTATTCTCTTGCCAAGATATTTTCATTTATTGCTAAATTAAATTACATGCAATCTCTATTAGTATAAAAGTGCATTGAATTGAAAATAACCAATTTATATAAAATAAATCATTTAGAATATTATTTTATTATTTAATTAATGGCTCCGATCTTAATAAATTTCCCTTTTTTCAGAAGATATTTGCTACTATTACTGCGCCGCAATGAGACTTGAAGCTGACGAAACTTGATTGATAATTTATGGCATTTATCGTGTCTCAAAGACACTGTCCAGGATTAGAAATGCCCGATGTACTTTTACAAAATACTGTACTTCATACCCAATCTGACATTAAAATTTCGAACAATGTTGGTAGTGCTTTTTACACGCCATTGACATCATTCGCTGGTAAGTATATATTTTTAATTTACTCTCTACTTAGTTTATAATTATGTATTAATTATTTCTCATTTTAATTTCGAATTAGTTACATCATAACCATATGTGCATACATATAAGCCATATAAGGACTGATAAATGCTCAGTTAGTTCTTTACCTTTAATTTCTCGGTTTTGATGATTTTATTTATTGCCTCCAAACTTCAAAAATCATCATGGTTCTCAGATCGTTTCCTGGTATGTGTTTTCTTTTCTGTTTTATTTAAAGTATTAATTTACTTGTAGCAATCATTTTATTAATTTCAATCTCTTTAGAGTTAGTTTTTCAGACTCAATTTAAAAACTGGATATTAATTACAGAGATGTGGTACCAAATATTTTTATGGGCCCTCTTTTCTTCCATCTTTGTCCACACAATCGCGGGTGCGATCTGTTTTGCTACCTTGCGAAAACACAAATATGGAAAGTATGTATATCGAAACAGTTTAAAAACTACTCAAAAATTACCCATCCACGAAGTTCAATATCGAAAAAAGGTTTAAAACAAAAACTAATTTTTGATTAAGGTTCTTCCCCCTGCTAATTATAATAATGGGCTTTCTACTGCCGCTAACGTCTGGAGTTCTCAGTTCAGCAGCAGTTGCTTTTGTCTATCGAGCATCGAGCTACCAAATGCCACCTTTATATGCCTTATTCTGGGGTATCGGGCAGACCGTCGTGGCCGCTTGCGTTGGATTTACAAGAATTCTAGCCACTTTATAATTTATAATTTCCAAACTTTACTTTCTATTTACAAACAACCAATTAAATTTTGCTTTCAATTCTTGTTTTGTAATTTAAAGCACAAGTCATCCAAGTCTGAAAAAGTATTTAAAAAAATATCATTCTTCTATTCAAAATATTTTTCTGAATGTATTCTATTGTAAATTGTTGCCTTTAAATATTCAAAATTCGATAGACTCGGAAAAAAACAATGATTCTTCTATTGAATTTTGATACTTTAGTTTCATTTAAGTCTTCGTAGATGAGTTTCTTCTATGTTTGTTTTGTTTCGGCTTCTAAACTAAGTACTTCTTTACTAAATAGCGTAAAGACATCAATAGTGAAGCATTCTGTCTCTTTTTCACGAATCAAAAAATAACAGTCGGCGACTAACACCATGTATTTTCACACGCAAGTGTGTGAATCTTACATTATTAGCTTAACATTAGTTTATTACATTATAAGCTTAAGTGACTTACTATTGATGTTCTTACCTCATAAACTTATTTTCTCTGTGCATTGGACATTCGAGAAATTATGTCTTTAATAATGCAACTTTGAAATCAGACACATCTACGGGCCTCACTTCTGTGAATGTTTGTAGATATTCTAAATATTTAATTATTAATAAATTATATGTCCGATAATCTGTGTATAAAAGTCAATTACAGTAATTGATTCGCTCTTCTTGTATAAACTGACTGAATTTATTAAGAACTTGATATATTAGACGAGAATTTCTTTCGCTCTTCTTGATTGTAAACTTATAGTCAAAATTAGAGAAATTAGTTTTTATATTTTGTCTACAGATTTTGTAAAAATGTAAAGCCTCTCATTTTCATGAAAAATTAACGTTGGAGTGTCACTTTAACTTAAAGCCTGGCTTTAAATTTTATTAAGTCTTAGTTTAAGAATTTGTGCAGTAAAAACAAGTCGACATTATGGAAATCAGTGATACACATGTAAAGTATATAAAAATAAGAAATAATTTATATGAAAAATAAGTTATTAAATAAGTTATTTGAAGAATAAGCAACTTACAATTAAATAAGTGTAAATATACAAAGAATAATATTTATAAAAATATCGGCATGACTTTATAATTATTGATTTTGTATTTTATTTTTATTCACTAGTTATCAAATCAATTATTAATTAGTTTTGCAATAAAGTATTCGCGTGAATACTTCAGCACATTAGCTCACTGATGTCTTTCATAAAGTGGTCGACATTCCATTGCATTTTTATTCAGAAAAATGTTTCTTCAATATTTTTTAATAGAGTTCACAGACTCATGAAAATATTTATACAGGGTCGGCTACTAAAGTATCTCTTTTAAGAGCTAGATATTTTTAAGTTCTAGCAATAATAGTTATAATAATTACTATCAACCGTAATCGCATCTAAATGTAAATTAAGTTTCTGTGAATCACTAGACACATAGTTTTTAACCCTTCGGTGTTTTGAGGTATTGTGGAAAACTAAATAATTTTATGAAAATATATATGTATACTATTCTCTTTTCTTATTATCACTGAGGGGTTGGAATTATAAGTTCTATCTTTATGTATTTGATTTCTGGAAGTATGAATATTTATTGATTTTTATATTATAATTGCAGAAAGCAATAAAGAGACCAATTCAATAATTATCAAAATGTGTTATCATTTTTCTGAATAGATTTTAAGAATTATTTTTAAACCTCATTCGAGACGTTTTTAATATACAATGTTGTTCTTTTTCTCATGTTTTTTTTTTGGACTCGAAGATTTTTTATTGGTCACTTGACTGCAAATTCTACAACAAATTAATGCACTTATCGACAAAATTAATTCAATTCCAACTCTGCGCTCAACGAATATAGTACAAAAAAAAACAAATTGAAATATTTAAATATCTGTATTCAAATTGAAATGCACGTCATTAAAAATCTTTCCTAAAAATTAAATACAGTAGTAAATACAAGGTTTAAGTTAAAAAGAGGATATCAAGATTCTTGAGACACTTAAAACTTCGGTTGAAATCGTGAAACCTGAAAATAATGGATTTTTACTATAATTAAATATTTAGTTAAAAATTGTAAATGACATTTCACAATTGTTAAATAAATTTTACCCTTTTTTGAAATATAAATTGACTTGTCCTATAAGAAAATTTCTTTCATGAGAGGAATTGAAATGAAAATAAATTGTCGCCTTTGTATTAGAGTACGTGACTCTGCAATCCTGAGATCTTGAAAAGTCCACGTGCTATTGAATCACATATCCTTGATTGGTCTGATCTTCTGGCCCATTTCTCTCTCCAGAAGATTTCTCTTTATTTCGATTTGACTAGTTGAGCCAATCTGAATTTTCAATCCCTTATAAATAAAATTGAAATAAATTAAAGGTTTTTACCGAAATATTTCTAATCTAATTTTAGAAACTACTATTAAATGCAAAAAGGAAAAATAATTTATACCTTTCACTATCAGTGAATTTATCAACACGTTTCGAGCCCTTCCATCTTTTTCTGATTTTCCTCTTCTGCCTTTCACGAGACCTTTTACAATCAAGACTTTGAATATTAGTAAACTCATCTTCCCCAACATTAAAAAGTTGGCACATCTCGCAGGTGCAAATATCGTTCCTGATATTAAAAGAAATTTGTCTTTCATCAAAAAGTTTGGATTTTTTCCTCTTTTTCTTTTCATATTTTCTTGCAGTCTTCAATTTTTTTGATGGGCCAGTTTCTTTCGCCATGCACGAATTCTGACGCATTTTTTTACTGTTGAATTTTTTTCCTTTATCACTTGAGTAAATTTGCTTTTTTTCTCCCCTTTTTTTAAAGAAGTACTTTCTAATCTTGGAAATAGGCGAAAGAGATTTTTTTCTTTTGTATTTAGGAAACTTTTGTCCTTCATGAGAGACTGACGAACTTTTAGAATTATTGATCAGTTCTGTTTCGGTTGTTGAGGTTTCTATTTTCAGTGTTGTTCTCTCAGAGGTTTCTTCTTTTTTATTGCAATAATTATTTTTTTTTCTTGGCTCTTTTATCTTTTTCTCACAAATGCAGTTTTCGTCGTCTTTTTCTCTATACAAAAATAATGCTTTTTAATTTAAAAACGTCTAAATGTGAAATTCTCTTATAATAAACAATTTTGAAAACGCTTCTCGAAGGATACAATTTTTCTTACTCAAAATTCCTCGTGTAATAATTAGAACAACGCCATGTTCGTACGTAGACTATTAATAAAATGAACCCTAAAAATAGCAGGATAATCAGGCTCGCTATTAAGACATATGTAACCAAATTTTGTCCAAAACGATTGTCACTGGTATCATTGGTCTTTTGATTTTTCTCATTAGTTTCATTTTTCTTCAGATGCCTTCTTCTTCGAAAAATGAAATACAAATTTTATAATTTTAATATCTCCAATTTAATAGAAAGAATATTGTAAATTTTCTTACTGATGAAAACGATCAGTTTTTATTTTTGTTTCCGAGATCTTTGTTTTGTCTTGAGATATTCTTTTCAGACGTGAAACAAGATCAGTTCTTCCTATTTTATGAAGAGCATTCTTCAACTTATCACGAATTGATGATCCATTTCTGTAATATCGAGCGTTCCAATTGGCAAGTTTTTCCAGACAATGGATTGACGATTTTCTCTCCAACTCTTCCAGGAAGTAACTTTTTCCGGTTTTCCTTGGGGCATGAGAGTCACCTCGTTTTGTCAAATAGCCAATCAGGTGCGAACATTCTGAGGAATCGAGCCCCTCAGAAATAAATTTCAGCTCATCATGATCCAAGTTCTCAGACCCTTCGAAGAAGTTCCCCTAAACAGACGTTGCCAAAGAACCGGCATCTTCCTCTTTCAGAGAAAAGTTCATGAAACTCTTGATGAAAAATCTTTATTTAATGCCTATCAATTTCTCATCAATATTAAATCAAAAGGAAAATATTTTCTTATATAGAATAATAAACGGGGTTGATACATGGTCTGAAAAGGTCAGGGGATTTGATATCTGTTCTGAAATGCTCGGAAGAATCAGGAAAGATAGACGTTCTGGAATTTTTTTAGCATCACATCAAATTTTAAAGTTTATATGGGTTTGCCAACTTTTTGCATTTTAAAAATACAAGCAGATTAAATCGTTAAATCCTTAACTTTAGCAATTTATTTTGTAAAAATGAGCTCCTAATTCACTTACCCTAACAATTATTATGAAAAGATACAAAGTTGAAAACTTCATAGTTCGTATCTTGCTTCGAAATAAAAAAAAAACTTTATTTCTAAAAATTAGGAGAATCTCGATGACATTTTAAGATTGAAAAGTGTCATCAGCGAATTTTACGATATTTCTTTTTTTTTTAACAGTTGAACGGCTCGTAAAGTGTCTAATCAATACTGGGTCGCGACTTAAAACCTAGATTATACTTTTCATTTCATTTCTTTTTCAACCTCTTACCTCGAATTTTTTGACCTTCAACCTTGACCGGGAGTCTTGATCCAGAGGTCGAGCTTTTCATCCCTTTGAAAAGATCGATTATTATTCTAAAGTATAAATTTTGAAAATTTGCTTTAAAACAAGCTTTAATGGAGTTCCAGGGCTGCCACATAGTCACTTAAGTCACTTTTAGTCACTTTTTTCTTGCAAGTCACTTTTTAGTCACTTTTTTAA
>JAUESH010000024.1:11928755-11948495 GCA_032275165.1 Synergus magnus
AGAAAGTGAAGAAATTACTAATTCAATAGTCAAATTCTTACTAATTCAGATTGAGAGAGTATGTGCAGTGTTCAGTAACTGTCATGATATACTGATGTAAGATTGAGAGTAGTTAGTTTTATGAGTTTATGAGTCGTACAGCCGTAAAGCTATCATCGTGTTAGAAGATTATTCGTCATGCAGATCTCGGAAAAGTTAAGAAACTGCTCACGTCAAACTGTTCTTTTGTCTGTCCGCGCTTCCGGTGCCTCTCACCCAAGCTAATCAAGCTTGCTTCCAACAAAGCAGGATCGTTAATAGCATCTATTGCATTGCCTAAGGCTGTGACCACGCTTAGGCAATGAGCTTGGAATTTTTTATTTCCTGGGAGCTCTTCTAATGGAACGCCTTTAAATGCAGAAAAAAAGTTTTGATATTCTGGATGCTTTCTGAAATAACTGAAACATTAAATAAGACCAACATTTTATATTATTCTGTACATACGGTAGCAATTTAAATAGGTATTCAATTATTATTACGATTCCAAAGCGCTTTTTAAAGTTCAAATTTAAAGAATACTCAAGTTTATAAAGATCACATTAAATATTTTTAAAAAAGCGGCGTTTTGAACATGGAAGAAGTTTAAATAATATAAAAAATTATTATTATCTTTGTTTGAACGAAGATACACTTAATTAATTTTAGTTTGATGGATGGGTAGTTCAATAATATACAAAATTCGCACAAAACGGGTGCATTTATACTGCATATATCGCGCGATGAATAGTAATGTCAAAAACACGTGCGACGAGAAACAGGAGCAATTAATGTTTTAACACAGTAACAAAGTAGCATTAGCTTGTGGTATCTGCTGAAAGCAACTAGGAAATCAATACTTCTCATATACATATTCCATATTCTATTATAAATAATTGCTACATAATATAGTTGGACCCATATTTCCTGAAAATGATGTATATGAACTATTGAGAGATAAATTGCACTTTGAATAATTAATCTTCAAGGCATTACAATTTTATTAGGTCTTTCATTTCAACAAGTTTTTACTCCAGTGGAATTCAAATTACGGAAATTTTAATACATAAATATACATTTTTTTTAAGAGTAAATAGTTTTTAATTAGTTTTGTACTCACGCCATCATAATGGCAACACCAGTGCCAATGGAATCCTTTTTTAAATTATTCCATGTGCTCAAAACGAGCTTTTTCTGCCTTCCAGATAAATTTGTTGCGGGATCGATAACGTTATCATTCGAGCCCCAAAACAGACTGAGGGAAGACCCCATTGTCCCTTAAAAAATAAGCAAACTATAAAGTATAATTTATATGCGCGACTATTTTGATAATGTATTTTTATTTGGATCCGATCTAATCAACAGTATTTACTGAATCTAATATTTTTATTTTATGAAAGTAAGAAAACTTTCATTTAGAATAAGATGAAAGATCAAATTGTCACCTTTAATGTGTCAAGAACTCAAGCTCTTACCTTCAAGAGGCAAGAATTGAGGATGTTTATTAATCGATATATCTATATTATAGTGTATCGTATTATAACGAGCTTTAATTAAAAAGCAGAAAGAAAGTGGATCTAGAATTAATATTTTGCTTTTTTTCCAAACGACATCAAATTGATTTTATCTGATACTTCTCATATTCCAATTTAAAGAAAAATGTTTCATTAAGAGAAAACCAGTTTCTCCTTTGAATTAAAGTTGTCAAAGTTCTAAAAATATTGCGAAATTGGTATTTACAAGAAATAAATGCATAATCCTGGTAATTTGAATTTATAACATTAAGGGCTTGTGATAATTATCATAAGAGCAGATTAAGTTTCGCCAACTTTACATTCGCAATAATAAATATTTTTTGCTAAAACTACGCAATGTACCTTCGCCTGCATGAAACGGAGAATCGGTTTGATGTACGAATCGCCTAGTTTTAGTGAAAAATATTTATTATTGCGGACGTAAAGTTGGAGAAATTAAATTTGCTCTTATGGTAAGTAACATATGCCCTTAAATAATAATTGAATTGAATCATATCCAAAAGATTTAACGGAAGAAAAACTAAAGCTCAAACTTCACATAAAAACTGAATCTGAGGGATATAAAAAGTGAAAAATAAGATCAAGGAAAATGAGAAGGTCGATAATTTCAAAGTACCTTTAATAATTGCAGCTTTTTCAGTTAAAAATGATCCTGTTAAATGATCCCCTTAAATAGCATTCTATTTTTTCGAAAAATATGATTTTCACGGAATAAGCAATAAAAGCTATGATTTCAAAATAAATAATGAAAAGTTTGAGTTAAATGTAGTTTTGTTTTTTATTAAAGACTGCCCTCGGAAAGGCAGTTCATGTTTTAGAACTAGAAAAAAATAAGCGGGGAATAAAAAAATTAATTTTTGAGAAAATTGGATTGGCACAGGTAGAATTGAATTGATTTTTCTACGTCAATGTTGCACAATTCACTTTCGTGGCGGTTTGATTCCGAAGCACTAAAGCAGATGTTACAGTCTCCGAGCTTTGCAGAGGACTGAATCAAACAACCTGTGACACGTCCCCGTGGCACGCTTCTGGTGGAGGTGCGCTTTCGAGTCTCGCGGATCTCGACAGTACCGCTTCCAAACTCTGTCCAGTTCTGACTATAGAAGGTCTATTTTTGTGCGCCGCGCATCGAAATACCATTTGACATGCCTGCAATAGGTCAATTAAAAGTCAGGGCTGATAAACGATCAAGAGCAATGTCTTGGGATCAGGCAAATTAAAATGGGGTGAGAGAAAATGGACCAAGTTTAATCGTCTGGAAATGGATGCGTCCAAGTAACACCACATATTTTAAACGTGGAAAATATCTTAGGGTTTTAAATAACACCAAAACTAGCATTTTTTCCAAATTGAAGTTGTCGCAACTGCAACGCTTTTTATTTAATTGAAACATAGTAACGAACCTTTTCATGCTTTAATTGTCGGTATATATCGGTAACAAGAATCTTGAGGTAGCAGCAACATTTAAACTTCTTCCTTGTTCAAAACACCGCTCTTTTTAACTTTGGAATTTGAAGTTACACTTCCAATTTAAATTGCTAAGGTCGATATATTTGATCTTTTCTTGATTCAATGATTACTGAAATGAAACGAAACAATTTTATTTACAATGACTTGAATTATTAGATCAGTGTTAAATAAAATACTTATAAATTCGAGACAAAGTCCACGATTTCAGTTATATAATAAAAATAGAACTAAAAATACTTCCCTGATTGAAGTTCCAACATCATTATGGACAGAGAAGTGTACATTTTTCGTATTTTCTAAATTTCCTGACTCTGTAGTCTAAAAAAGAATTTTACCCTTTTTATGTTTAATCTTATATCTTGTACTCGATTAATTTAATATCTCACTCGCTGTAATATCTCCGCTCTTCGACGTTCTCGAGCGGTTTTGTCAGACTTTTTCTCTTTCGAATTGGAAACTGCAATAGAAACAAAGAAATTGATTAAACAATATTTATGTTCATTTGCATTATTTGAAAACTTAATTTTAGTAAAAAAAATTATAAATCAGGGAATGATAAGGATAGATATTTTTTCCAAAGAGAAAAAAGCTACGCCTACCACTTATTATTATAACTGGTATTGATAAGACAAGAGTAACATGACAGAAGCGTATTTTAAAGTCCTTTTTTACTAATTTTTAGTTGAAATTTTCCTTTGACCTTCAATTTATTTACTTTATACTTTCAGCTATCTCAAATGCAGAATATTTAAAAAGAATTTCAATAATTTTTAGATTGATGAAAATTTCGAAGAAAATGTAAACGCCCGGAATGTATAAAATATTCAATTTTACTGTTACGCACAGTGATCGGAATCAGAACTTTTTCTCGCTGATTGTAAAGCTTTCAAAGCGTGAATAAAAGCCTCCGTCTTTTTGATGGATCCTCGTCTTAGATTTTGGTTGGTATTAAATTCCTTGTCGCTCTCATACTGAAAACGACGACACAAAAATAAGAATTAATTTCATTGCTAATTGGCATGATAAACGAAATTTAATTTATATCCAAGGTCTCATCATAAAAAAAGAACAATAAAATTAAAATTTTGTTTAAATGAAATCGTTAATTTAACTACTTTACATCTGCGCCTTCAGAAATGGTTTCCATTTGAGAAATCGGCCCGGAAGTTTTTGACTGCTTTCTGGCAAATTTATCGCTTGAACGTCTTCTTTTGTATTTTATCATAATTTCTACAGATGAAAGGTCATAAATAATATAAAAATATATTTATGTATTTAAATGAAACGGACAAGAATATATTTCAAAATTACTTACGTGGTTGGGGACTGAATGAATTAATTGTTGCAGATGAACTAGGTTGTGGATCAGGCAATGCTCTACTTATTTGCGAAGACAGTCTTCTTTCTGTTATCCTTCCTCGATTACCAGATTTAATTTCTTGAAATTTTCTCTGAACTATAAACTCGCTTGTTGAATTTGGTAAATCTGTACCGCCAGTTGACCACAAAGCTGTCTTTTTGCACCAGTAAAGTTTTTTTGCTTTCCAAAAATCTAATGATCTTCCATAAATCATGGGCTGATGATTTTTATACCATCCACAAGGCTAATAAAAAAAGTCCAATCAATACAAAATTTTTTCCTTTCCAATATTTTATCATTGCCATGAAATATAGTTATAACTTTGTTTATTTGAATTCTTTATGGCACGTACTGTTCTAAATACATAATCGTACTTATAATTAGATTCCAAATCATTTTCTCTATGAATTTCCATAAGAAAATCCATTCTGCCCATAAGACCTCCAAAGTAATTCATTTGTATAACAGTATGCTTTGCTGTCAATAAAGTTGGTAATTCCTTGAGCAACATTTCCATGAAGTCCGATAAAAAGTTCTGTAAATAATGATATCGCAATCTAATCACGGCTATGACATTTTAAAAATATCATGAATGTTTAAAAGTTCCTGAATGACATCCTGAATGATTAGAACGAAAACTAATCAAAAGATAAAATTAACCCGTTAAGTGTAGGGCTTTTTTTTTGCACCACTTAAATGTAGGGTGGGTAGACTCGATTCCATGCTTAAAAAAAATCGAAAACGTGTTGTTAAAAATCTGAAAAAATCCATGGTTCATGTTTAAGCCTTCTACTTTACGGTACAATTTTGCAATCTTTTTTTAAAATTATTAATTATATAATTAACAATAAACATATAAACTCGCAACGGTTTGAAATTTCGGCCTGGGTCGAATCGATCACCCCCTACACTAAACGGGTTAAGTCGAATGTGTTAGAAAATTCTTCTGTTGCTTGAATTATTTAAAACTTTTGCTTTCGAATTGCTCAGAGCTGTTTTAGAAATTAAAAACCTGAATTGAAGTATATATTACGTATTATATCACGTATTTCAAACAATTTTTGGAAAATAAAATAAATCTCTACTGCATTGCGTGTCTTACAATTGAGATACCAAAATTAGCTTTGAACACAAACAATGCACCGTTTCTGCTATCGAAAGCACGTTCGAAGCCAAATATATCACTAAAATATGTTTTACTTAATTTCTTGTTTTTAAAACACGAAGACTAATTTATAAACATAGAAATGACTTTAAATTATTTCCTGCTAAAATAGTTAATTTTAGAATTTGTAGATTTGAAGTAAAAAAAGTACAAACTTCAAGATCTATAATGGTTAGTTGCATATCCTTGTGAATCATTGCAAGAAAGCCAATAATGTAATCTCTTTGACGCGGGTTGTTAAAATAATCTAAAATCAAAGAACTCATGGTACAGCAAACTGCGGCGAATTTTCTTTTAGTTTTAGCATCCTGGGAAAATTGAGGAAATAAATCGTATTCAAAGTATTTTATATACTCCGGGTGGTTGTGAAAAAGTCTGTAAACAAAGTTTATATTAAATTGAGTAATTATTTTGAGAAAAAGTAATTGCCAATTTCATGATTCTTGAGGAACTACTCATTTTTGTATTTACATATTTTTAAATCTAGATCCATAGTATTCTAAATCAGTTTCCACGACTTGCCAAACTTTTTTTAGCATTTCAATATCCTTTGGCTTCACACGGTAAATTGAATTTATATTTTCCAGCTTTCTCGAATTTCTATTCGACATTCTGATACCCATGATAACATTGGAAAAACTTAGTAGTAAAAATTGTTTTAAATAGTAGAAATTATTTATAACTATTGTATATAACCTTTAATATGTCAAAATATTTTATTTTAGAAACATTTGAAATCTGCAACTAATTATTAGAAGCCAGTAAAGGTGCGGAAGTTCAATAAAGTTCAAAAAATAAAACGGACAAAAAATTGAATGCAATATAAGAAATATATTTTAACTTTTGTGAAAGTCATAATAAAACCTACAATACTGAATTGAGTAGAAATTGTTAAATGAACTTCCATCTGAAGTGTAATTACAGAAATTTTGAATAAAATCTTTAAATTAAAGATTAGCTAGAATTAGTTAGAATAAGTTACGAGATAACTTCTGTCAAAGTATCAGCATATTGGAATTCAGAGCTATTTTCATATTCACACATGTCCAATGCAATAACGCAGCTTTCTCGAACAACACGTTTCTCATCTTTGAGATACTTGTTCAAAATATCTAAACAATCTGGACTTGCTATGGCACCTAAAGCTTCTGCACATTCGTGACGAACCATTTCGTTTTCCGTTTCGTCTATAAGTGATACTTTCAAATATGGAACCGAAACTTCTTCTTGCAGTTGGCCAAGAACGAAGGCGATTTCGTGACGGAATAAAGCAGTGCCAGCTTTCAATCCTATAAAACAAGAATTTGCACATTAAAAATGATGAACATTTAAATTAATAACGAATTCAAGAAATTATTACATACATAAATAATTTTTTATTAAAATTAAAAAGGCTGAAATAAAAAATAAAAATAAAATTATACACCTGAAACTATTCTGCTGGGAGAATATGTTGGTCATAAAACGCAAATTGCGTAATCAAGTAGTAATTCGAGAGCCATGAAAATAATTACCTTCTGAAATAGCAATAGTGCTCTCTTTCGTGCGCATATTTCGCAGAGCAAACATGGCGCGATATCGGTTGAAAAGAGTTTCGTTCTCGTCTAACAAAATCTTCTTTAATTCCTCGACGCTTTTCATTTCGCACGGGGGAGCGGGATCAACAGAGGCATAAGGATTCTCTGATAATTTTTCTGTGGTAGATTTCGGGTCCTTTAACCATTTTAATCGATAGAGAGCCAACTCACACGTTTCAGCAACTTCCGGAAGAGGATCCTTGCAGTATTCCTCGAGGATGGGAATTGCAGTTGGATCTCCAATTGCTCCTAATGCCTCGCCTTTAAATAAATAATTATTATTAATTTCAAAGAAACATTGTCGACTTCTTTACTTTATAGCTTAGCTTAGCATTTTAAGTTTTCACCTGCTTCGTGACGAACCATGGGTTCTTGAGATTTATCTTTCAGGACATCGATGAGTCCAGAAACGGCATTTGTATCCTGCATTTGTCCTAGGCAATACGCCAGTTCGTGTTTCAATAATGCAGAAGGATCTCTAAATCCTCTTTCGATTTCTTTGATTGCCAACTTCCCTCCAATATTTTTTAAAGTGAAGAGAGCTCGAAATCTCTCTTTCAATGGTCTGTTTTCGTCATTTAAAACACGCCCTATCGCCAGAATATCCTCGTCTTTTACTGTTGCCATGTTTTCTGTGAAAAATAATAACAGGTATTTTAATCAGTTGAGAAAAAATAATAATGCCAAAAAAGAACACCGGTTCGTAACAAGATATACAGTTTCTTTCTCCAAATTAAATAAAAAATGAATCTGAAGACATTCTAATATGTTTAAATAGAAACATATGAATATTGTTAAACCATTTGTTCAAATAATTAACTCCATATTTTCTTCAAATATAAGTTAACCTAAAAGTCACTTACCTTTCTTGCTAAGTTTTCCTTAAATATAAAAAATTCACAGCAAATTTTCGTGGTACAATTCTCACAGTATTTAAATTTTACAATTGTAAATTAATTTTGACTTCGGAAGTTTCGAAATCTAAAATTTCAATGCGGGTTTTTCACACAAATTAAATCCTTCAAAAATCACGTGTAAAATCGAAAAGTTCGGAAAATAAGGAAAATAAGACCAAAGTTTTTATGCGCAGACTCAGAACTTTTTTATCTGATTGGCTAATTTTGGCGGGCAAGGTTTAAAATTGTTTTAGAATTTTTCCGTTTTTATATATTTATTAAATTTTGTGCATGTTTTAAAATTAATTAAAAGATACTACAAAATTGTTTCTTTTATCATAGTTTACTGAGAGTTTGATTTGTTTTCTGTCGTTTTGCCACTTTATTGAAGCTATTAAGGAACTATCGGAATTGGATTTTTAGACAAGGAACAATACAATTCGGATCAGGAGTAGTAATCCAAAATGGTGCTCGAAAGTACTATGATATGGTAAGTTATCTGTTATTTTCACAATTATTCATATTTCAATATCATCGCAAATATTTTTCTTTCTTTTGCAATATAAAATAAATATTTGCTAATAATTTTCTGTATTTTAAAGTCGAATTTCTTAGTAAATTCGTTAAAGAAAAGACAATTTAATTTTCACTGTTTGGAATGACAATGCAAAGTTGAATGCGTTGAATGGTTTCGCTTCACATCTTGAAAAAAAAAACTCAAATCAATTCTGTTCCAAAAAAATTATAAGATTCTTCTTGAGAATAATATTGTTCCTAATTTTTGTTAATTTTACATGCGCAATCGAAAGGAATGAATAGCTTCAAACTTGATTGTATACCTAACCTCGAAACGTCAAAATACGTTTACAATCATTCGCCCCAAAAAATGCATTATTTTTGTTAGAAAATATAATTAGACTACACGAGAAAAAAATTAATACCAGCTGTTAAATATTTAGAATTGTATGAATAATTTCTGTGATCGTAGTTTTCCGTTTGGTTCGAATTTCAAACGTTTTGAGTTGAATTCTTGACTATTCAGTATTATTTCCACGAAGTAATAGTCAATAATAATACTTCTACTTCGTGATTATTTCTGTTATTTCAAGAGTTTCAAACATTTAATAAATGAGCAATTTCTTTGTCTTCGTTTCAGTGTCGACAACAGCGACTACATGAGAAATGGAGATTTTTTACCAACTCGATTGCAAGCTCAACAAGATGCTGTTAACTTAGTCTGCCATTCGAAGACTCGCTCCAATCCAGAAAATAATGTTGGTCTAATAACTCTTGCAAAGTAAGTATCTTTCTACTTTATGAAATTAAGCAATCATTTGATTTTAATTTGCGTTGTAACTTCAATTCTAATTCAAA
The DNA here is from genome assembly GCA_032275165.1 of Synergus magnus. Taxonomy (NCBI): domain Eukaryota; kingdom Metazoa; phylum Arthropoda; class Insecta; order Hymenoptera; family Cynipidae; genus Synergus; species Synergus magnus. The sequence goes on from JAUESH010000024.1 coordinate 11,938,148, forward strand.
TTCTATTTACAATTTCCAGTGTTGAAGTTCTGGCAACCCTCACCAGCGATGTCGGTCGAATTCTTTCAAAACTCCATACAGTCACTCCCAATGGAAACCTTGCTCTCGGTACGGGAATTAGAATTGCGCATGTAAGTTGAAATATTCAATATAATTGTCCTCCTAAAAGACTTTTTTATCAAAATTTGTTCCTTATTTCCACAATTTCAATCCCTAGCTTGACATTTATTGAATTTTAAAGAATAAAAGTATCTGTCTTCTTTATTTCAGTTGGCTCTTAAGCATCGCCAAGGAAAGAACCACAAGATGAGAATAGTCGCATTCGTCGGTAGTCCAGTTCAACTCGATGAAAAGGAATTAGTAAAACTAGCAAAACGTTTGAAGAAAGAAAAAGTAAACGTTGATATCGTGAGTTTTGGCGAAGAGACAATTAATAATGATGTCTTGACTGCATTCATTAACGCTTTGAACGGAAAAGATGGAACTGGAAGCCACCTCGTGACAGTTCCACCAGGTCCTCATTTGTCTGATGCTTTGATTTCCTCTCCGATCATTCAAGGCGAAGATGGCATGGGTGGAGCTGGAATGGGAGGCGCTGCATTTGAATTTGGTGTCGATCCCAACGAAGATCCCGAGCTTGCATTGGTATTAATTTTTTTCATTTAGGATTTAAAATCTTTTAAATTTCTTTTGGAGTTTCGGTCTTAACATTTATTCATTATTTATTTTATCTTTTTCAGGCTCTTCGTGTTTCAATGGAGGAACAAAGACAGCGTCAAGAGGATGAAGCCAGACGAGCTCAGGCTAAAGACGCAACTGCCGACAAAAAGCCGGAAACGATTAAAGAAGCTCCTAATGAAGAAGCAATGCTGAAACGAGCTCTAGAAATGTCGATGGACGACGGTGAAGAATCAACTCCAACATCACTTTTATCTTCTGAAAATGTAGCGACCACTCCTAGCACTGGTGGAAACATGCCCGATTTTGCGCGTATGACTGAGGAGGAACAAATCGCTTTTGCTATGCAAATGTCGATGCAAGATCAGCGTAAGTTTAATATTTTTCATTCTATACTCGAACCTGATTTCACCTAACTTTGTCATAATAAAAGTCGAGAACCAATTTGTTTAAAAAAATCTCAAGAAAACTTAAATGAGTTTCCTATGTTTTAAAATTAATAGCGGAAGGAGAGCAGCCGAAAGAGGAAGCAATGGAAGTCGAAGAAGATTATGCAGCGGTGATGTCCGACCCAGCATTTTTACAATCGGTGCTAGAAAGTTTGCCAGGTGTGGATCCACAGTCAGAAGCTGTGCGAGAGGCTGTTGGTTCTTTAAAACAGAACAAGGAAAAGGAAAAGGAAAAAGACAAGGACAAAGAGAGCAAGTGAATTCTTTAGCGATAAGTTAGCTTTTGGTCATTTACGGTAAACGATACTCTTTGATACCCGATTGTGTAGAACTATATATGGGATCTACATAAAACACGATTCTAATAAAATCATTATGTCTGTTCTGTAAATCCATAGTTTCATTTTTCATTAATGTATTTATTAGGTTTAAATTATTTTATATTTAGTTTAATTTTTTTTTGTTAAGATACAAACCATATACATACAATACTTTTTTAACCCTTTGCACTCGAGCAGCGCCCTTTTTCGTTCAAACGAAAAAGGCTCGAGTGCAAAGGGTTAAATATTATTTTATAGGAATTTAAAATTTTTAATTTGAATTAAATCTGTTTTATCGACAGAATAGAGGAATCTATACTACCGACGCCAACGGACGCCAGTTGAAATAAAAATGGCGCCGCGTAAGAAGAGTGAAAAAGTGTCACGCAAATCTTTGAGCAATATTTACGAAAAAGAAAATAATTATTTACGTGTGTTGAGTGATTATCAAACAAGAGTTCGCCGTCGAGAAACTGTCCGAAATGCAAGAAACTTGGTGGTATGTACATCTTTAATTTGAACTTTGGTTACCGATCATACCGATGCACCTGTTGTGCAGTGTCAGGCATATTTGGGTTTGCTACGTTTGCTATTCTTGTCGAAAAAGCTTTCCGGATCTCAATTTATTTGATTTTCAGAATTCTCGGTATTTATAATTATAATACTTTAATTTGTTCAAAAAGGCGAAATTAATTTTATTTCATTTTATTTCAAAATATTGACGGTTTTTAGGTTTGGTTAGGATGCCTTTCTTTTGTGGCTTGTCAAGAAATTGTGCAGTCGCTGTTTGGGTTTTTATTATATTATTTTTAGATTATGATAGGAAAAAGAGATTTACTTCCATTAAAATGAACTTTCGTAGATCGTTTAGAACTTCATTTTATAAAATAATGTTTTGATCAGCCAGTGTTTGATTAACGAATGATTAAGGTTACTACATTTTAGTTAGAAAGGTTAAAAATGAATGTAGGATTTAATATTTTTGACGGGAAGGTTCTTTCAAAAGTCGTTGATTGAAAAAATATGTTTATATAATATGTAGTTATTTCGATAAACTAAGAAGCATCATTTTTAATGACTGACATCCGTTATAATTCAAAATTTTAAATTGAAGGCGGGGTTGGGAAAGTTTATGTTTCATTCAATAGATAGCGCTGTAAGTACTTATTCAATTAAATTAGCACGTGTTGTTGCTCACGTGGTCAATAGCTGTCAATAGTAATTGTGATGAAATTTTGGAATTGGGATCTTTATACCCTTTCACTAAATTAAAATGTGACATAATGTTTTTAGCATTTGGTCTATGCATAATCTATTGAGTCTATTTCTAATCACAATTCATAAAATTAATTCATTCTGAATTTTATGTCGACAGCTTAATTAGGTAATATCTTTTTGAAATGCTCATGCTCACAAAACATTATTTTGTAAATCCCATGAAGCACTGTTTAGCTAATTAAAGTATGAAATTGCAAAATATTTAAATAGTTTTTTTCATGTTTGCGTAATTCAAAATGTTTTAACTTAAAATTGTTTAATTTTGAAGATTTGAAATAGAAAATAGTATAATTTGAAATTCTGTACCATTCAAGTACATTTGTGTAAATTTAAGTTAATTGATTTATCAGTAGAAGACTATTATTCTGCAACATTTTCAAAGCCTAATTAAATTTTTGTTTTCTTTGAACTTTGACGCAATCATTAGCCAAGTTTGATAGATCGGAGGAGTTAAAATGCAAGTATGTAATAATAATGAGTTAGTCCCTCTCCTTGCAAGGTCGTCTCCACGTGGTTGCAGTCTAACCTTTCGATCAAGCCCCCGATTCATTTCTCGACACCGACACATTGCGTTCGTACTTTGTGGTTTGTATACGAACCACCTCTCGATGTAAACACGTTTCTCCTCCCTTAGTCCTCACCTTTCTCTCTCGAATTCAAAAATCCCTCACTCGTTTCCTCTCTCTTTCATCGCCCTTCCCTCGTGGGCTTGAAGAGAATTGCTCACCGGTATTATCAGTGTTGTTTCGGCCGTTGTGAAGTCTCTTCCGTTCTTCAAAGTTCGTGATACACAATTATCGCGTTTCAAAAAGTGAAGTTCATCATTGTTCTTCATCGAAACACATTATTTCAAAGAATTTCTGCATATAATTGTATCAATAATTCATCTACAATTTTTACTTCGTAAGTAAAATCCAGTGTTTTTGTTTTAAATCGATTCTGCCAAGTGTTTTTTTCTGCAAACCAAGGTCAAATTACTTCGGCAATTAAAAATTCAAAAATATCCTAGTGGAATACCAAGAATGGAATTAAGATGAAATAAATTTGTTATTCGAATTTACAAAATTTGGAAACTAATTTTAGCGATATAAATAAAAATAGAGGAATAAAATATTTGGCAAAATCTGTTCTTATTATTCTCTTTCTGTAATAAAATTAGCTTTCTTCTTTAAAAAAAGCATATTTTTTCTCTATATTTTTTGATAATTATTCGAGCGAACGAAGTCGATATTAATTTGGTCATTCTACGCTGAAAGATAAAAAGCACTTTCATTGAATGATCTATTATAAAGTAAAATCTGAAAGTTGCAAGAGATGCAAAGACATATCCGTTGAAAATTGTCCTACTTTCATCTTCGATCGAATATGGTTGGCCGATTTTCTGTGATGAATATTATTCCTAATTGTCCCTCTAATTCTTCATTACTCTCAGTCAGCTCATGTTATATCGTTTTACGTATAAATCATCTACCACTGAATCCAGCTCATCTTTCGAATGTGTGAATGAATATCTCTGCGAATTATGAGACCTTCAATTTCAATTTGCAATTAGTGCCATTAGCCGCAAATTGAAGTTTTCTAGTTTCACTCACATTATATCCTTGTTTTCAAATGAATACATGATCGGAATTTATTGATAGTACAAAGGAAATAGAATAAAAAGCTAACTTTTATTCTTGAATTTGGTTATTTTCAAATTGAAAAACAATTATAATTTGTATGCTCCAATTTATTAACTGGGATTTTGAGTTTTCCAAAAATTGCGTATTTCTCAAACCTTCTCTCAAATTGTCTGCTCTAATATTTATGAGCACTTTGGCTTTAAGGTTAAAATGGCATAAGGTACATATTTACATTAGTAGTGTTCGCGTAGTCATTTCAGGATGTGACCTTTTGCAGTCATTGTTCTCGAGGCATGATCTTTTTACAGAAAAAGTTCAAGTCATTCTGGCAAAGATCCTTATTAAAATACCACAGCTCAAACTATTTGAATCTCAAAAAAGAGGTTTACCTGGTCTTAAATATCTGGAATAGAGTAGGATATATGTACATATTAATCCTTTTTATATCTTTTCTCAAGATTAGACGACTTTCCTTTAATAAGTAAATTTAAAATTATTAGAAACTAATCACAGGAGATTATGATGCTGAATTATTTTTCTTCTTTTTATTCTCTATTTACGTTTCGTATTTACCTTTTAAATATCATTTCTTCAAAAAGGCATTTGAGCCAGAACCTTCGTAACCAGTTCCACAAAAATAAAATGAGAGTATATCAGAACAACTTGTCATTGACCGTGGAAAGGCGAATTCGTAATTCGTGGGCACTCTTATTTCCAAAAAACTCGATTAACTCGTAATTGTATAACCGGATTTACAACTTTTGATCCTTAGGCTCACCTTTTATCAATATTTCCATGTGAGAAAAGTTACTTAGCAAAATGTTTTAAATTTAAATAGATACCGTTTAATTAATATTAGAAATTAAGAAAGGCATTTGCTTCCTTACTACTTCCCCATCAAGATGGTAATAAAATATTAAATATCTACAAGAAAATTCAACATTTTATAAATTAAATGAACAATTGTTTATTATAAAATATATTTTTATTCCTTAACATTTTTAATAGAGTATATAATCAAATAAAATTCTCCAGTGACGTATTTAAAATCGAGTATACTAATTATACAATTCTGGCAATTAAACTTCATTGCAATCTCAATTACGAGCTAACTTTTGTAATGAAGTCTACAATTAAAAGATATTTTGCCTGTCAGTGAGGTTGAGTGTGAAATAACTGACACACGTAAATTACTCGAAATTGGCCATTCGAATAATTTACTAGAGTAATTTTTTTTACTGATTTATTGCCAAAGTTTTTATCATTTTATATCTGTTATGATCCAAGAATTTTCTTTTAAATCTAGAATTGAATGAAAGTTTCCTGCACTAATTGCAGAAATCCATGTTAATTTGCTAATCTCTCTAAATTATTTTTCTTTAGACAGTAGTTTACAGTTTACATATTTTAAAAGCAAAGAGGAAATAATTATAACTTTCTAATCTGACAATAAAGACTAAGGAACAAATTAAAAATTGGTTTTAACTTCACATTCAAATATTAAAGTATGTAGCTTTTGTTTGATTTTAAACGGTATTATTTATTCGATTTGATTGTGTGTTGAACATCAACTTCAGAAAATAGGCTTTGGCCTGCTTTGCTCATTAAAATTAAGCACATGAAAGTGAATTCACTCCAGTGCGAAATTCAACCGAAGTGCAATAAAAGGCTTCTGAAATTCGATTATAGAAACCTTAGATTTTAGTAAAGCCTTTTGCTTTCGAAGGCTCGGAAAGTTCGTGATACTTAGCACTAAATTACACTTCTAATAGAATTTAAAAAATAGTAAAAAGAGTGTTAAATAAAACATATTATTTACTTTTTAAAAATACAAAAGTTTCTTGCTTCATATTTCAATAATGCCTCGCATTTGTAAACAAAATGTTAAAGTTAAAGCTAGTTATTATAATCAATAAAACTTCACAACAATTTTTTTTATGAATCAAACGCAAAAATAAAAATCGAAGATCGTAAAAGTAGTTTCGAAATTCCAAGGTGTGGGATTTCTTGTAGTCCGTGTGAAAAGAAAACAGTCGTAGAGAGAATGCAGATCATCGAAGTGTTATGCTTTGAAAAAAATGGTAGCGGTTGGCTAGCGAATATAGGGCTTCCTTATTGGTCGAGGAAATAACTGCAGTTTATTTACGGTTTAGAGTTTAGCTTTAGAAGCACTTCCAAGTTAGCAATCAATGTACATTGCGTGACTTTAATTTTTCCCTTGACGACTAAACTTTATAATTGGAAATTAAGATAACAAAAATAAATGTTCTCAGTGCTTTAGTGAAAATTAATATCAGGCGTGGTTTTTGTACTTAAATTTCTATTTTTTTTTTTTTTTTATAAAATGGATCTTTATTTTATTGATTGTTAAACAAATTATGTATTAAATTTACATCTTAAATTTCAGAGAAGAATTTTTAAATACATATTGTAATAGGTCGTTATAGGGAATAAATGTCGGCTTCTGAACAGGAGTATTATGCAACTTATCCGTGGATTAATCTGACTTATATGTGGAATGTTTGTCACGCCCGGTATAGAAGCTTAATAAGGTTAGCCACGTGCTTAAATCGGTATTCGCAACATGTTCGAGGCATACGGTGCCAATTGATTTTCTCACTTTCACAATGCAGTGCCTAAGAAATCGAACTTAGATCTTGCAATCGAATTTGAATTGGCTCGAAACTGTCATGGTAAATTAGAATCAAAAATTCACAAATAAAAAATAGATTTAAATTCCTTTTCTCATGAAAATTGAAATTTACGTTGGTTGGAGCTAAAATAAAATTACAAAACTTACTTGCAACACGTGCAAATGTATTATGGTTTTTCTTTAAATTCACACGTGGGTCGTAGTCTTCTATTCAGCCATTGTTTCATTTTATGAACATCTTGTCAGTGATTGACTACAAATGGCGAAAAGAACGACATTTTTTTATTATAATGGGGACTCGTCTTTTATAATTGATAAGATTTCAAGTGATTTTAAGGAATTTCAAAAAATTCATGAGTTTCAAGATTTTCAAGTAGTTTGAAAACATAAAAAATGTTTTTGGATTCTTGAAAATCTGTTAAATCTCTTGAAATATTCGGAAATGTGTTAAAATCCCTTGAAATCCTGTGAAATCTTTTAAAATCCTTTGAGATCACATAAAACTCTTGAAATCTTTTTGAAAGAGTAAAGCTCTTGAATTCTTTGAAATCTTCTCTCTAAACTTGAATCAGTGAAAAATCAGTGAAACTTCACTGATATCTTGTCAAATTTCACTGATTCTCAGTGACTCTTTTCTCATGATTTTAATCAGTGATTAAATCTACTCGAAATCAGTGAAAATTGAAATTTTCAGTAGTTTAGTGACGATTACTGAAAATTTCAGTGAGTGAAATCTTGAAAAGAGAGTCACTGAAAATCAGTGGACTTCCACTGATTCAATTTTAGAGAGTAGAAATAACTTGAAATATTTTTGAATTTCTTTTAAATCTTTTGAAAAATCTTTTAAAACCTTAAGAAAAAATAATTAATATTAAGTTAACTGTTAGATTATTTAGAATTTTCAATTTTGTTGAATTAGTTTGTCCTTAAAGTATTCGATGGGTCCAGTGTGTCACTGGAACTACGCACGTGATTTTAACCCATATCTAGGTAATCTCGTGTTTTATTCTTTGTACTATTTTGTCGTGTTGCTCCATCATCTCTTTTTCCATTTGTTTTCATCGGTATTACGCATATTACACGTCCACTTACCATGACGAGCACGCGTTTACACACATATCCAACTGGAAGTATCCTAGACGAACCGTTGCACCGAACGGAGATGCAAATCTTAACGGTTTCGCTTCATTTGTCTAATTCGCAAAACACCCAACGAGACAAGAGATTTCGCCAGGAATCTACTTGTTTCCCTTCTACGATAAAATCTTCTATAATTAAATAAAAGCGATCGTTAATGAGCCATGTAATTTGCTTTTTCTTTATAATGAATAAACCTAGAGAAAGGATTCCATTAAATTCTAGAATTCTTCATTCTTCATTAGATTCAAATAATATTCGGAACATATATGTATTTAAAAAATAATTCATAAGTACAATAATTATATTTCATCTTTTAATGCATTTCATTTTATATCTAGATTAATTCAATCATACACACATATCTAAATAACGATATTGTGGAGTTAAATTGTGAAGTCTGTTTTTGTTTATAAAGTGATCTAATTTTTTGCTAGAAGTGGTTTGCATACTTTCCAAGGTTAGAATGGCATATTACGTGCAGACTTCATTTCCAGGTCTCTTGAAAGAAGGGAGAACGCCGCAAATAACGAAGGATGTACTTTTTTTAGCCTCCTGGCAGTAGTTCAATGTCTCGTAGTGGAAGAAAGCTTCGCAATTTGTATTCTTAAACGAATTGGGTTAAGAGATTCTTCCTTTCAGGATTTTGGAACAGAAACTAAGTTGATTTCACTCTTTAGCCTGATTTTTCCAAAAATTGAGGACAGTTATAATTTTATGCAGAGTAAATGAATACCCTTATGTACCTTGGATTACTTTGAAGTCACAACAAACCGTGAAAATTTCAAAGCCTATTCAAATTTAGATCATCTCCACTTTTGACCAACTGTAAATTCTATTAATAAATCCTCTTGTATTAATGATATACATATAAAAGGTATCAGCGTGTAATAAATTTGCGCTAATTATCCACATCACGATTTGATTTTTGCGATAGCGAGTCACTCTTGCGAGCGAAACGAGATCATGATCGAATGAAAGAGACAACTTAGACGTTAATTATGAGCGGCATGTTTGCCCTAGCCATTTGAAAAGGGAAAAAGAAAAAGTGAAAAATTCGTGTTACGTCACCTCTTCATTCGTTCACCCACGATCTTGTCTAAATATCTTCTTCACACGAGAACTTTGTATAGTGAATGTGCTGTATAATGTTTATTGTGCCATAAAACATAAGACTCACTCGTATTACCTGAGAATGTACTTTGTATAATCCTTCTTATAAGAAGCTTAACGAACCAATATCGTTGATTATACTACACCTTTTCTTCTTTCTTGTCATGCTTCAGGGTACACCCTTCGTTTTTAGGGACTTTAAGTCGTTGGATCCAAATTAATAATTCTAAAAATTAAATCTTTTTATTGTACTCGGTAAGTATTAAAATTACAGATTTTTCGCTCTGTACTCATAATTCTATTTAAAAAATGAGTAGCTATACAGAGCGAAAAAATATATAATTATAATATTTATCGAGTAACATGAAGAAATCGAATTATGAGTTTAGAACTTTGATCCAATGCCCTTAATGTAATTAATTTTCGTTGGCACTTCCATTTCTGTTATCATTCTTCAGCTATTTCATAGAATTGAATAGAAACACCTTCTTTGCAGTTATTTAAAAGTTAAAAGCACCCAATTTAGAAGAATATTATCGCTTAATTGTATTACCCTCAACATAGGAACCCAACTTTAATGATTTTCCGCCGATTCTTCGCCAACACGTTTCGTCCTAAACGCATGTGTCAGTCGAAGGCTGTCTCGACAGTTCACCTACCTAAGAGTCTATAATGTGTATACTTATGCTTATAGGTAACTTCATAATAAAAATAATAATGATAATAAACAGCGAATAACCGTTCGTGCGAGGAATGCATAAAACCTACTTATCCTCGCACATAGAATAGAAGGGGTTAATCATTTTATGTGAGCTAGAAAGGCCAATATGTCACGGTAATTGGCTTCGCTGTGTGAGGAACCTTATTAAACTTTAATCCTCTAATCATTACAATTTTTAAAGTACTAGAATGTCATGCGCGTGGTAAAGCGCACGCCTTTGTCAATAATTTATAATTTTAAGGGCATGAAATGAATTCAAAAAGATTTCAAGATGTTTCAAACGATTTTATAAAAATCAACAGATTTCAAGAGATTTAAACAAATTTCAATAGATTTAACAGATTTTAAAGCAACCAAAAACATTATTGTAAATAAAA
>JAUESH010000024.1:11961971-11974798 GCA_032275165.1 Synergus magnus
TTCAGGGTTCTGCGTGGCATAAACTGTAAGTGTCACCAGTTCAGTAATCTGATTTTAATTGCGAAAATAGTTCAATTTATGATGACTCTTTATATCAAACAATTATTACTTACAATTAATAAAATTTTTTTTTCGTTCAACGAAAATTTCACAGCAACAAATAAATATTTCTTTGAATTGAAGAAATATTTCTTCAGCCATATTCTACTCTACCATTTGTTTGAATCAAAGAAATATTGCTTGATTCAAATGCTTTTTTTTCTCAGTGTATGCATTTCTTCCTGAAGCAATTTCTCAGCATATCAAAAATCAATTCTCTCTGATCGATAGTTGTGTGAGGTTGCAGGTACTATTGAGGCTTCTTCACCTCTTCATTCCTTGCCTTTCCCCATGTCTAGTTGTGGTGGCGAAACAGGTAGATGTTGATCTTCGCGTTCGTAGAGAGCAAGTACCGCGGGGCATTATGGGATTGCGAAATGAAATGTCAACCGAATATCTCGCGCCCTCTTCTTATTTGCTGCACTCGCCATTGAGTAGAAAGCGCACTTCGTACTTCGTTAGATGTAATTCTATTATTGCATAGCTCATCACATAGCTAACAATTCTTCTCGTTAATTTATCTTCTGATATACGTGTTGGCTTTGTATTCAATTGACAGATTGATCAAAATCTTATAGTTGAAGCTTTAGCGACATTCTTACTGCAGTTCTTTCTACCTGTAATTAAAATCATCTTTCACTTAATGTACCGCATTAATGTCCATTTTTCTCTGTGATTACAAGCTGAAAATCATGCATATCAAAGCTTCATTGACATTTATTCATTAAATTGAATCAGAATTCATAAGAGTTACCTAACTTATATCAATGGATATACGTATATCCTAATTGATCCTTAATTTGGCACCTGCAATTACCAGTCTTCTGTCGGCAATATCGAAAAGGCATATTTTCACTTTCGATGAGAAACCGGTTGACTGCGGAAGTGCTTTCTTCTAGCCCCAGGGAACTGGGGACTTGTAATGCAAACTTCTCGCTTGTGTCGAATTTTTACCTCAATAATTTCCTCATGGATATTACATATTCGTTATGTAAAGGTATATTGTGAGTAAAAAATGTGAAAGCATTAAAAAAATGAACGACACTTGCGCTAAGGGCACGGATTCTTGAATGATCAAAAACTTTTATTGCATTTCGTAAAAGACATATTCATATTTTACTTACATGAGACTGGTTTCACAAAAAGAACAAAATGTCATTTAAAATTTTTTATTTTATAACCAATTACAGGATTGTGAAATCTGCCTGCAATTTAACAACTCCTCGCATTCTAATAACAAATGTTTTGCAATTTTACAGCAGAAAGTAATTTGTTTTCTGAAGTAAGATTTTATTCTAATCACTGAAAAAAGCCAACTTGAAAATACATTTTCTGTCTCTCACACTGCATTATTTACTTCAAAAGGAAAGTTAGATCTCAGAAATTGATGCCTTTCGCCAATCTGGATATTACAAAGCATACCTTTTACACCTGCTGTATATGAGTACATTATCCCTGCAGTGCACGTGCTTCAAACATTCGTAACACGACTATATTAGTATATATGATGTTGCGTAAACGTAAACTGAAATATTTCTCGCATTTAAGAGAAGTCCGAATCCCTCACGGAAAAAACTACTATGGTTGTGATAACCACAGAAATAGTAAAATATGGTACAACTACGATTTGTGATTTCCACAACCACGATTGTGGTTGCCACAACCACATCTATTATGTAGCACAAATTAGTAGTTGTACCATATTTTACTATTTCTGTGGTTGTCAACCATATAGTTTTTTCCGTGCTGGCGAAAGTTTCGAATTTGAAAAAATTCTATCCTTTTGGATCCATTTCATTTCGGAATTTGTATCCGAGCCGAACAGTTTCATTCCAATCTAATCTGAAGTCGGACTAAAGATTCCTATCAGAATGAATCCGAGGTCAGACTAAGAATTCCTGTTCTATTTAATTCCATGTAATCCGAAATTTAAACAAGGATGCCAACCTGTCTGAATCCAAGTGAATGATCTTGGTATAATCTCGAATTCATTGGGATTGAACATCGGATTGAGAAGGAATTAAAGTTTTTTCGGATTAGTATCTGATTCCTTCAGTTTAGTATCAGATTCATTCGGATTTATTCGGTTTGATACCGGATTCATTCGGATTGAACTTTGAAAAGACTTAAAGAGTGCAAAGGATTCCGAAGGATTAAAAAATCTTTCCGGATGAGGCTCTAATTCATTCGGTTTGAAATGTGAGTTCGGATTGGTTTCGGATTCATTCGGACTAAAGATACGGGTTAAAACGTGTGTTCGGGTTGATTTCGAGTTCATTCTGATTGGGTGCCACGGATTAAAACAAAGGATTACAAAGGATTGGAAACTGCCTTCGAATTAGATCGGAATGATACTGTTTATTTCAGATACAAATTCCTGAATAATTCGGAAAAGTTCGAATTAGTTCGGAATGAATTTCAATCCGAAACTTTCGCCAGAGTCTTTTATAACACTGATTTCATATGTCGCCAGTTAATTATCGGATTTGCATAAAGAGAGAGAACAAATTCACTATACAAGATACAATTGCGAAAAGGGCTTAAAAAATTCGTTTTATAATTACATAACGTAATCAGTATAGAGTCATTAACAAGGTCGATTATGGGACTGAAAATGATCATCAAAAGTTTTATCAGAAGTAAGAATTACGAAATTACGTATTTCATTTGCTTGAAGCTAAATTACGAAAAGTATTTAGGGATATGAAAGTAACTTATATTATTGTAAAATATTTATTATAAGTCTGTTGCAGATTATTACCTTATTATTTATTTTTCAATTAATTTTTTTGTCGTATTGGAAGCTTGCCCAAAAGTTTGCAATTGACATACTGACTTTGATTCAAGGTTTGGATAACTACCGTATTTATAACAAACCAGCTTTCTAACGCGTAGAGGGCAACACGTTTTATACGAGTTGAGTTTAAATCCCAATAAGCGAATTGAAATACATTCAATGGTAAAGACGAACTTGCCGCAATAGTTTCCATGGAAAATAGTGAAATATTTATAGCTATGAACCTTTATATAATTAAATCTATTTTCCTTTTTCTTCTCTTGAAGAATTCATCAAATGTCGATAAACCGCGATGTTGAAAATGTTATTACCCCAGAAGAAAGTATTCCATAGCCCATATTTTATTTGGTAATTAACATGGCAGTTATTCGGTTCCTTAACAATTATAACAATTATGTATAATTATATCTTTCACCGCAGATTGCAATTCAATTTTTTGCAAAAATTTAAATCTTACCCGCGTTTTCGAATACTATTTCAATGTCAAGTACTATATGTCGTGATTGTAAGGAAATTTTTAATCACAATTTACTTTCTCCTATTTAACAACTGAGTGATAGATTTCTTGTTTGTTGGAAAGCTCTTGTTCGGTCTTATGTATTACGGAAAAGAACTTGTACTTGAAGTTTAAACCATATAAGTGGCAGTTAAAAGCGAAAGTATTCCTGACAAGTTATATTCGAAGACTTTTTGTCTTAAATGTTTGTAAGCGATCAGTCCAGAAGTAAATATCTTTTTAGCATGTGTTTCCAATGCAGGAATGTAGTTTGTGTTCAAATTAGGAGTCATGATCATTGCCATAAACATACATTCCATTTGACAAAAAATGTATTTATTTAAAGTAATTAAGCGATTGTAGTATTTAAATTTCAAGGTTTCACGTATACTGTTTATGCCGAACTACTTCACTTTTACATACTCTCTTCGCCTTAGACTAACTCTTTTACTTTTTTTTTTTTCTAATGTGTTGCTACTAAAGTTTTTCATGAATTGTTTCCTTTTCTGTTTTAGGTAAGTGTCAATCATTCTCTCTAAAACATAGATTTATTAGTGGGACAAGGTTCTTATTAGTACCGGTGAGTAAATGGCAAATGAATTAATTTGATTTTACATACGATTTCAATATTTGTTGAACTTCTTTATAATTCAAAAAAATAGTTGTTTGATGAGTAAAACGGGATGTCACTTGCGTGCGCAATGATTTTCATGACACTTTGCATTTGTCATTGAAGCTAGGGTCTGATGGGTTTAACGATCATGTAAGTTTTGCAAGTTTCCTTCATTTCCATAACATGTCGTCGTGGAGTGATTGCTATCCTGGATAAACATTGACACGCATTGTGTGCATACAGAGGCGTGGATGCACTTACGAAAATGGTAATCGGGCGCATCTGCCGCGCCCACAGATTTTCACACATAGCGTTTCGCGTCCTTTGATTACGGAATCCGATAACGAAGGTGGTTGAGGCTATTATAAAATAATCACCTATATCCGTTGGAAAATTAAGTTTTAATTGATTCGCAACCAATAGCATAATATTGCAAAAAGAAAAAGCCAATGTTGAAAGCAATTTTTCATAGGGAAACGGCGCTGTAAGAAAATTGTGAAGATGTATAATTGTTGGTTGAAGTTATTCTAGCAAATATACTTTAAAAGTAAATAATAATTTACATCGTAAGTAGCCGGGCAACATCGGGTAAATTTTTTCTAGTTATTAATATAATACGACTCGCTCATAGACAGATTAAAAAAGCATAGATGCATATAAAGAGTTTATTGAAATGTTTGATAAAAATATTAATGAAAAGTTAAAGGCCAATTTATAACAGCTTTCTCTCTGACCATAAGTTAAGACCACAATTTATCCATCATGTATCGTTCCTCGAGAGTTTATATTTGAGATTCAATTAAGTCTGTATGTAAAAGTGGATATGTGTTAGCAAAGAAAAATATTTGAATATGTAGGTAAATAATACTCATGGATACTCAGACGCACAATTCATATATGAGCGGATGAAAGTAAAAAGTGGATAAAAATATTTCGTTTGTAAAAGAGGGATAAAAATTCTTCAGAATAAAAACGGAATCAGGAGAACCAATCAGCGTTTGTATTGGCGTTCCGTTTTTGCTCTGAGAATTCATTTTGTCCCATTTTTACTCTGAAGAATTTTTATCCCACTTTTACACACGACATACATATTTTTATTCACTTTTTACTTTCAACCGCTCAATATGCAAGAAAAAATTTGCATTTTCTTCTCCATGCAACTAAAAACACATTCGCTTGTTGAATCGCCTTGTGTTCTGTGGCTTATAGGCTACGATCGCTTTTTTGCGTGACAAATGACAAAAATCGATTAGTTTTGTGTGCAACTCCATTTTAGACGCAGGAAGTGGGTTTACGGGTTTACGACTTAGCTTGCTGCCCGTTATCATTATATAGTTATTCCATCTACCTTATAAGCCGCCATATTATTTGCCCTGCATACTCTGATAATGGCAACCAATTATTCAACCCTCTTAAGATTTCCTGCTCCTAATCTCGGAAAATTCTTGCACACGACTTTAATCATTACCTTTTACTTTGGCGAAACTATTTTGCACACGAAACGACAGAAGAAACTTTAACGGATCATTTTAACACTCCTTTCCACACTTCGCAGAAAATATTTATGACTTTTGTTGCAGGATTTAATTTTATTATAATATTTACAGATTTTTTTCACAAACGCTGGAGTTTATTGAAAATTTTCATTCCTTGTAATTACACGTAGACAATTCATTATAAAGCACCCTTGTTTTGTTGCCTCTGCAACAAAAACAATAACAGTTTCATAAAATGTATTAACTATACAAGCTGCCGATGATTCTAACGGAACCAGATAACAAGAACCCTTGTCACTTTTTAATGTTAATAAATTTACTAGCAAGTAAATATGAAATGATGTCATAAATAAATTTCCTTCGTGCGATAAAGAGGCGCTAAATAATTTGTTTGCTCATAAAAGCTCAGCATAAAATTAAATGTGTGGACTGCGAGAATAACAATTCGGGATGGGCGAAAGTAGTTTGTTTGAAATAAAATTTCATAGCTTATATAGCTAGCTCATTACGCGTTTTTTTTTTTTCTGCTTTTTTTTTAGTAGAGAGTTTTCAAATCCCGTTACAAGTCGTAAAGTAATTTGAAATGTATCACTCGCTGTTGTATAACGTTTTGTAAAATTATCTTCTTGCAAAACGAATTTGTTACAAGCCTGATCTGTAATCAACATTTGTATGCTTCAATTAACTTGCAGGAGCACGATACACGGGATATGTGTAATATTTACTGCACGTGAGCTTAAATTTTGCTCCAATTTTCTTCCGAACGGTTTAATTAAATATGTTCTGCAAAATTATTCAGCGTATCAATAAAATGGTGGTGGTTTCATTTTACGCGGCACTATAATTTATTGGCGGGAGGTGATGTAATTTATTATATTATAGGTATATATACTATATAATAATTGTTAAGTATTTGCAACCATATATTCAGTTCGCATTATGAATCATTATCATTAAGTGACAGTCGGAGTCATGTTGCCGTTTTAATAATAATTTAAAATAGATGCACCTGATTAATTATAACCATGCAAATGTAGATATTAATTCTACATTCTGATAGTCAATTTACTTTTTAGATTGACTCTAAAATTCAAATACATTTCACAAAATCCCTTGAAATTCTTTAAAATTTCTCAAAATCCCTTAAAATTTTGTAAATCCTTTAAAATACCATTAAATTTCTTCAAATACTTAGAAGTTCCATAAAATTTCTTGAAATTACGTGAAATCCCTTAATATCTCTAAAATTTCAATGAAATTCGAAAAGCCCTTTATATTCCTGAAAATTTTTCACAATTTTATGTAATCAAACTTACTTGCCTTAAAATTAAAAAAAAAATGTTTATTTGAAGGGCCTAAGATTGTTGAATTTCAAATTAGAATAATATAATGTATCTTTTTTGTATTGGAATATTATTATTTGTCTAAGCACTGTTTCTCGCATACTATAGTGTGCGTATAATATTGCTAGTTATTACTTATCTTCCTACTGCGTGAAATAGGGTTTGTTTACCTTTTAATTTAAGAAATATATGATTCATTTTTAAATTGATTCTTGAAAGGGCTATATCATGATTTCACAAGTAGCTCAACGAGTATCGCAAAGCGTAGGCATATGTCTTCGGTAATTAAACGAGAGTAAAGAGGATCGAATGGTCGATGGCCTTGCAACCTTGCATACTTCTTCTTGAATCAGGTTCTATCGCTAGCTGCTTCAATCGATTTTCCCAGATCGAGGTACTCTGTCCTACACGCGACACTTAATTTATGGGAAGAGTTGTGTACTCCTACCCAACCTTGAATTACCACAACAGGCACCATGAACAAAAAATGAAAGCCCTATGCGCATTCAGTATTCACTAGCACCGATATCCATTTTTCCATTGTCACTCAATGCAAATTGCATACTACTCGAAAATTGGTCTCGTTGAAAATTGGATTCTATTGGAATATCGCGAAATTATGGGTTTATCAAGTTTATGATCTCACGTAAATGTTATAAATTTTGCTACTTTGTAAGATGATATGATAATCATGAAGGAAAATAATAGGTTGGAAGATGTTTCATGTTGTAAATTTGAACAAGTATAATTAGACATTGGAAAGCAGCTTCTCACTCTTGTTTAAAAAATGAAATTAGATTTATCTCTTTGTCAAGTTTTCGTTCTTTTATACTCTTTATTGTTATTTGATAGCACCAAAGAGGCATTGTATGTAAATGCAAGATCGCCCATCAGATGATTTCAGTCGACAATAACATTTCCTCGACGGTCATTACGTCTACTTGTGTCAAAGATCCGGAAGGAAGAAAACTTTCTCTTGCGAGGAATTGATATCAAACTGTCTTCTGTGTCTATAAATTAGGTCCTTAACGGATAATCAAGATCTAAAGTTATAACATCGTAGATATATCAATGTGGAAATGTAATACATCCGCAAGTGTCCCTATAATTTTAAAATTATACTTTATTATTTGGCTAATGCTTTTCAGCACCAACAATTGACTCAATCAAATCAATCAGCATGCATGTATATTTATGTCTGTATCATTTGATTCAACCTTCTCCTTATTATGCTTTGCTGAACTTGAACGGATAGCTTATACTAAGTTAAATTTGATTGTTTCTCGAAAAATTATGGGAAATTGGTCTCAGTGGAAAAATCGGTAATTTTCTATTTTAAAAAGTTCTATGCAATATAACCCTAAGGGTTACACCGTTAGATAAATCACACTGGACATTGCTCACACTGAAAAACGTACAACGCACTCAATTGCAGACAACGGTATTATACTAGAGACGTGCATTCCAGAAATTGTTAACTGCAAAATATGTGCGATTGCAGTCTGATTGCATGCCCTGATGACCATCGACTCATTAATCAGATAACATTATTAATTTGCTCAAACTAGACTGAAATATTGTATATTTATAAGTCACTTATTCAAAATTGCTGATAAATTCAGTTATAGGAGGAATATATTGTTTTAAGATAATAAAAATACTAGTTTTTATATAATAATTAATTTATTAATTTCTTAAGGGCATGTGGTAATTACCATAAGAGCAAATTTAGTTACGCCAGCTTTAATCTCGCAATAATAAATATTTTTTTTTGTTGCTAAAACTAGGCCATTTATCTTCGTTTTGTACAGACGGAGGTAAATGGCCTAGTTTTAGTGAAAAATATTTATTATTTCAAACGTAAAGTTGACGAAACTAAATTTATTCTCATGGTAAGTAACAAATGCCCTTAAAATATATGAGTTAAAATTATTTAGGTGTAATTAAATATTTTCTGGGTTTTGAGAATTATTGATAAAGGTTGAAGAAATCATCTTCCTGTTGTTCTTCTTCTGGTTTATTAGAACACCGACCAGTGTGAACGACGAATAATTCATTTTCTGAAAAAAATATTAGATATTAATCTTATCGAATCGGATAAATATTTTTAACAAATGGAAAAATATGGAAATTTTAAAATCATAGAGTTGTTTGATATTACTGATAGAGGCCACGAACGATAGAGGCCAATTCATTCATTTAACCAGTCTAAGACAACACTTTTTAAGATTATATATTATTAATTATTTAATTACATGTAAAAATTATTATTTAACGCACCTGCATTCTCATGTCCTTGTTTTTTGGCTTCCTTTACTGCACATTCAAATATACATGGATTGTCATAAGTTCTGCCATTACTGGCACAAATTGGACTGTAAATTTTTGGACATGGGCACATTGCTTTAGTCATCATGACTGCGAGGGCCAGAACCAGAAACACAATTGTAAAACGCATTTTTTCTGAAAATTCAAATACTTTACTGACATTTCTTAAGCAAGATCCCTTCACCTTTACATATATGTATAGAAATTTATAATTTATAATCAGATAATTGTACAGAAATTAAATGTAACTTTCAGATTTAAATGATAACAAATATAAGAGTATACACATGCATAGCTATTATACATAGTGTGGCAAGAATAACAGATATGCAACTTTTAAAGGTTTTAACTAAATAGTGTAGGTACGTTTGTCATGTAGATATACGTAAAAAGATTAATTATATATGAAGAATTCTTAGGGTCGTCAATAATTTATTAATCATGGAATAATATCACATAATATAATTTATAAATTATTGTTACGATGATAGACAGTTAATTACTCTTACCTTTTTTAACTCTTGATAAATATTTCAGAAACAAATTTAAGTTCTTAATCAGTCAAATACTTTGATCGAACTGAGGTGAGATGATCAGTTTTATTGTCTTAAGTTTATCGTTTTGAGATAAGAATAATCGAAATCTGCAAAAAAATCAGTGATTGAGTGTCCGATAAACAGGGCTGCGCCTAAAAATATTTATTTTAAAATATTTAATACGGAATAAATTTAAATTTAAATAGATAAAACAATTGAGCATGTTTTTAAAATATTTTAATTAAATATAATTAATTCAGAAAAATGTATAGAGAAAGAAAAATTATTGCATTAATTAATTCGAAGGTTCGGTTATGATGGTAAAAAATAGTTTAAACATTTTTGTACTTCTTCAAGTGAGTTTCAAATATGTATGTGTATAAGTTTTCTTTGAGTACATTAAAAAGTAACTTCTTCTCAATTTTAATTTATAAATTACGACACTATAAATCGTTTAGACGTTTTCTCATAAATAATTGGTTCCAAAGTTTTCTTTTCTTACCATAAAAATCGATAAAATAAAATATGTAAAATAAAATCGTTAATCGATACAAAGATTGGATCAGTTAGTCTGGTTAGTCACAGTTTCTTTATCAAATAATCACGACAAATTATGTGTTAAACATATTTTTCTTCGTGAGCCATATCTATTTTTCCGTGAGCAATAAATGTTCTAGTGATTTAATAGTAAATATATATATGTTTCTTGTGTATTATTATCGATATCAAAATTCAGAGTTCATATTCCAAAGTTCTTTACTCTGTACAGGTTGTTAATTATATGTAACAAACTGGTCAATGAAATAATAATCTGTCAGCTTAATCTTAATCTTAAACATTAATCTGTCATTATTAAATAATAATCCTAGATTATTTTCCGACATCTTTGATTTATGTTCTGCATTCTCAGAACAGTCTCCTTTATGAAGGATGCACATTTCAGTTTCTAAAAAAAATATGTTATTCCAATTCTTTAATTTGTTTGGTTAAAAATACCTTCATAAATTCTAATTTTTCATAATTTAATTTTATAAAAACTAGTATTTTTGTATATTTACTTGGAGTGGTTTTATTACCTGCATTATTTTTGGTATCGCCAGCTAAAAATTTTAATAAATATTTGTTGGAATAAGTTTTACCTTTACTGGCACAAACTGGATTCAAAAGTCTTAAACAAAGATTTATTTCCTCACCTTTCAGTGTTGCCAATTATTGGTTTGA
This sequence comes from Synergus magnus, assembly GCA_032275165.1. NCBI lineage: Eukaryota > Metazoa > Arthropoda > Insecta > Hymenoptera > Cynipidae > Synergus > Synergus magnus. Next base: position 11,972,901 of record JAUESH010000024.1, read on the forward strand.
ATTTACTTTCAAGAGGACAAGTGCCAAAATGACAATTAGATAACACATTTTTTTATTATTAACAAAATTTCTATTCCTAACAGAAAAAATATTAATTATCATTTTTTTTGACGTTCAAATCTTACAATTCATCACGATCAAGTAATTCATTAATTATATTTGTTTTCTGTTACACGTGAGTAGCAATCTTTTTATCTAAAGAGTTGATGAATTGAAAACTTGTTGGTGAGTAAATGAAAAATTAAAAGGAGTTAAAAAACATTTTCATTTTGTATTATTTTATTTATATCAAAAGTAACTTGGAGGTATGATCTAATATCAATAATTCATAATTTTGCTTTAGAAAAGTGAAAAATGAATGTAATAGATATGTATTACACAGTTTTTAAAAATTTTAACCAAGAAAAAACTTACATTTTTAGGTTTACTAAACTTATCCTGGAATTTAAAGAATACAAAATCTGAACATTTTGACCATTATTTTTTTATTGTTTTTAAAGTCGTTTTTTTTCTATCAAAATTCATCTAATCAATTGACATACAGATTGGACCATTGGGTCATAATTTTTATCAAACAGTCACAATAAATTGTTTATTGAACTTATTTCCTTTCAACCGTATCTCCGTTGACGTGAGCAATAAATGTTCCATTTTGATTTAATAGTAATTAAGTTGTTTTTTCTTCATATCTAAATGAGGAAATCGTATTTGAATTGATTATATCATTTTCACTCATCATACATTTTAAACTCTTTTATATAATTTTTTGGGCAGTTCATTTTACACAATTATTTTTAAACACATTTTAACACAGTCATTAAGGCCATGTATCAATTATTCGATCCTTACCTTACCAGAATTTTTGTCCTGCAATACCATTTCTATATTTTTATTGAGATATCGAGTTAAACATTTCTAAAATTAAAGAAATTGAACTAAGATACGTTTATCTGTTCCTAAATTTGATTTAAAACAAAAAAAAATTCAAAATAAGTTTTTTTTATAAATTAAATAAATGCCGATAAGGCAGAAATCGGTATTTCTTGGTCAATGTTCACCTAACAAAATTTACCATTATAAAGCATAATTTTATTGAATTATATTTCAATGGATGAATAGTGTTTTAATTTATTTCTCAGATTGAATTTCAATTTTATTATTATTATATTTATTATAATATTCGGTTGATAACTGAGACTTACTTTTATCGACTGTCTAAAAAAATTCTAGGTAACTGAATTACCGATAGAAGATAATACTCTGTTTTACCATGCAATAGTAACTGAACTAATGTCGGTAAATTATCTATTGAAAGTTTTTAATTGTAAATATTTATTTTATTTACGAAATTAAATCAATTATAATCTATTTTGGGTTGAGTCATATTTAAAATCGCGTAGTTTTCACTGGAAAAATCCTGCCAATGTAGAGATTCATTGTGCCGTTAAAAAAATTTAATTTTTGCATTTTTATTTTATTTTTATAATAACATTACATTTACATATTCATTACATTCAGTATTGAATATTATTATAATGTATCTTTTATTTACGTCCCACATACCGCGTGTAACCTTTGTAAAGTACATCAGCTGGTTTAGTAACAATTCTGAGAAGTTTTGATACAGTAGAAGGTTCATTCTTTTTTTCGGAACATTTTCCACGATAAGCAACCTTCACTTCTAACTCTGAAAAAATAGATAAATATGATAGCATGACAACCTTTACTGTCAAAATGGGTAAAATAAAAGAAAAATCTTTGAAGGATTCAAATCTGTAGTTTAGTTAATAATAATAATAATAATAATAATAATAATAAATACTACTCTCTAAACTTGAATCAGTGAAAAATCAGTGAAATTTCACTGATTCCCAGTCAAATTCCACTGATTCTCAGTG
>JAUESH010000024.1:11974898-11995758 GCA_032275165.1 Synergus magnus
ATTTTCACTGATTAAAATCGTGAGAAAAGAGTCACTGAGAATCAGTGAACTTCCACTGATTCAATTTTAGAGAGTAGTACATTTTTCATACCTTTAGTTGATTTATCACTAGCTTCCCTTTTGGCATCGCTAACTATACAATTTAATACACATTCGTTATTGTAAGTTTTCCCATCACTGCCACAAACATAATCAAAGTTTCTAAAGCAAGCACATTCTGGATTTTCTTCTTGTTTTGGACGACAGGGTTCATAGTGAATAATGTGTAGTTCTTTTTCTAGAAAAGAACAAGAAAAAAAAATGTAAATCAGTTGCAGACTATTTAATAAGCTTGATAAAAAAATGTTCAAGCTTTTGAAATGTTTATATAAAAATAAAGGCATTATTACGGGCCTTTTTTAAATTATTAAAAAATTATTATTATTTTGCATACCTGCAGTTGATTCTTTACTGTTTTTTTCTTTCAGATCGTTTAACGCACAGTTAAATTCACATTCATTGTCGTAAGTTTTACCATCACTTCCACAAACGGGAATATACATTTTATGACAAATGCATGCCTCAGTCATAATGACTGAGTATGAGATGGACATTGACAAAACAATAATTAGGCAACGCATTTTCCTTGAAAATTAACAAACTTCTTAATATTTGTGGAAAATCGGTTGACTTTTATAAGTTTGTATAAAATCTTCTGATTAAAGGCATGTGATACTTTACCATAAGAGTAATTTAGTTTTCCCAACTTTACGTTCGCAATAATGAATATTTTTCTCTAAAACTAGATCATTTATCTCCGTTTCATACAGGCGGAGGTAAATCGCTTAGTTATTGTGAAAAATATTTATTATTGTGAACGTAAAGTTGGGGAAACTAAATTACTCTTATCGTAAAATACCACATGACCTTAAACAATAACAAAAGATCAAGTGTATTTATTTTTTACGATGTTTTACCTTGTTTGTGTGGGGATGGAATTAAAGAGAAAAGAATTACTATGTTTAAAACTTTTAAAGCACCTTGATCAAAATTTTTGATTGAATTAATGAAAGTTGATAGATTTCGGGTTTATATAAACGTTTCATGGTACGGACATAGTAAATATAATATTTTGACTTAATCAAATATACTCGATAATACAACAGGGCCGCGTTGTAAGATATGTACTCTAAGAAAATTGAAATTATATATCGTATATAGAATTTTTTTCCCTTTGAAAGAAAGGCTACGTTACTTTCGGGGGAGGGAGAGGGGAGGGGGGGTAAAAACCAAAACCACTGTTATGAAAGAAGGGGTAGGGGGGTTAAAATGGTTCAAAATTGGTAAAGTAATTTATGGACGACCACTTATCTACTTTAATTTGAATTTGTAACAGATGTTTTTTCTTTTGTGAAAATTTTACTATAGATTGTATTGACGTCAAATGGTAAATCTAGCGGAAATAATAAAATTTGTACAATAAAGGATCACCTTGAAAATTAGATTAACAACGAGTGGCAAAAGTAGTATATGAATTGAAAATTCTTAGATTAACACTTGTGTTTGATAATTATTAGAATAATAAATTCTGGTTGTTTGCTTAACATAATACAATATTAAGACTATATAGACAAATTTATGAAATATTATAGGGCCGCACATTTAATTAATAATTTTGTATTAACTTTAGTATAATACTTTAGTATATTATATAAATTTTCTACTGTAAAACTCTTATTCTAAATCATCAAAATATTAGCGTGAAAAATTGTAGAGTTGAAAGAATTAAGATTAGTTATGTATTTTATAAAGTAGTGAATTTTGATGCTTGCCGAAAGTTAAAATTGTAGTTCTCCGAGATGTTTTCCTTTAAAATTGTAGAAAGTGGAGTGTTTCTATTTGCGACAAGATCAAAGCGATACAAAATCACAAGTTTATGACTCATTAATTTGACGAGTTTCTATCGATGCTTAATGAGTCAAGTGTATTTCATAACTGAATCTGTAAATATTTTAAATTTTTGCACATAGTCGGACACCAAAACATACGTATAAGTGTGCTAAAGTTCAGACGAATTGAGAATCTTGAAAAGTTCGTGAACTTTCCAGTAATAATTGGTTGATTATAAATCATTACGTTTAGTACTTTGATCTTTCATTCTTTTATACAATTCAATAATCAATTAAAAATTTAAAGGAGAATTAATTTTGTAAATAATTCTGTGTATCATAAATAACTTATTATGACATTTTATTTGTGTCATGTATGGAAAATTCTGTTGACAATAGATTGAATACTGAATGCTGTGTTAATGGAATATGAACATAATGAAATAATTTGCAAAAAGATAATAATTCTTTTGATTACTCGATTTTATAATAAGCAATCACGAACTATGGTTCGTTTAACTTTTTGTCGTACATAATTATACAAAACCGAATACGACCAGACTGCCTCAAAAAAACTCCAGACACCACTTGAGACGCTCTTCGTCGATTTTCCAACTTCACACCTTTTTTTTCACCCTTTTCAAATTAATCTCGTCCTTCCTTTCTGATTCTACCCCTTTATAAGACCAGGAGTGCGCATAAATTTTACAAACGTTGACATTTTCATCCACCTTCGGTTGAATATACATTAACATTAAATTTGAATATATATATATATACTTTACAAGATCATAAGTATTATAATTTTCTAATATTTGATCATTAAATATAATTGTGTTTTGTTTTTGTTTCAGGTAAGTGCGCTTTCTTTAAAGTACATTTTATTGGCGAGCTTGATTATTAATTGTGAGTAAATTAGGCTATATTATATTTTTTATAGAATTAAACTTTTATCATAATATGTCTGAAATGAACTAAAGTGGTAAATTTTAGAAGCAATAAGGTTGGTTTTGATTCGCGATACTCAAAATAGACCATTGATAAAATAAATAAAATTGTGGCGGAAGAGATAGATAATACGAATTTCCGGCCAACTGCAAACCGACGAAATTGCGATAACAGCCTCGTGCCAATTTTCAGTCGAAAATTCGGGATATCTTCTCGTTGAATATTTCCCAGCAATTAATTGTTTTCCATGTGAATGTTAAAGAAAAGTACACCTAGGAAATACTTAAAAAAAACCTTTACTGTAATTAAATGTAATTTTTATTCTTTTTGCATTACCGCGTAAAACAATATATTTATTTTTACTGCATACTTTTACTGCTACTAAAGAAGTCACTTAAAACAGAAAACTTTTCTTGACACTTCTTGAAATTACAGTAAAAAGTCATTAACTCGAGACTCGGGACCATTAAATGCCACTTTGATGTGTGATATCTTCTAGGTTTATTTTATTTTGGTGCTCAGTTTCTGCTCATAGACCCATCATGGCCAGATGAGTCTCTATTTTCATCAAAAAAATAATCAGCAAATCTAAATTTGCTTTCTCAGCCGAACTGCTCTTTTTATGCATATAAACATTTTAGATCACTCTGATCCATTAATAGCGCCTGACGAATATTAAAAGTTATTTTGAAATACATAAATAAGATTATATTTATATATTTTCTTTTTTAAATTGAACATTTTCTCTTTTTTCATCTAAATGAAATGCTTCACGGACTTCTGTGACAACCACAGAAATAGTCAGATATGGTATGTACAACTACAATTTATGATTTTCACAACCACAATTATGGTTGCCACAACCGCAACTATTATGTGGCACAACTACAGCTATGTGGCAACTATTTCATAATAGATGCCACAGCCACATATGGTTCTATAAATTTTACTATTTCTGTGGTTGATACAACCATATAGTTTTATCTGTATTGGTAAAGTGTCGTCCCGAGTCGCGTTAATGAATTAAATTCTTGTATGTAGGTAAAAAGAAAATAAGTAAATTCATGTGAAGTTGTTGGATCGATAGATGTGCGCACAATCATTTAAAAGAGGAAAATGTTTTCGCACCTCACCCTGACCCGACGCAATATCGTGCCTCTTGTCTGGTTCTTTCAGCCGTTAATTGCTCGTATACACCCTTAGCAAATGACGTTCTTCGAAATTACCGTATGGCTTTTAACTTAAAATTTTTATTTGAACTTAAGACGTAGAACAGGGGAAATAAAATCGGAAATAAATCAGAAATAAAAACTATAGAAACTGTTCAAATTGCGATGCATTCTTATTAAAATTTTGTGCCATATCTCAAAGTCCAAAACACTGCAATTTATATGTTTATGTTGCAAATATCTCTACTTAAATTTATTCTCTCGCTAACCTTTTCGCAGAAATTCTATCTCAAGAGAGTCCCTTTCATGCAAGCACGTGCGCCATTAACATGTAAGAGTGTAATGCACAGGAGTGTAAAGTGCATATTGCATGTAGATGTATATAGTCGGGAATGCAGACATGCATAATTCTGCATAAATACGTTGCAGGCCAGCATATATTCTCGCGGATTCGTGGAAATCTACCCAGGTGTTCCAAGTGAATGAGGGAGATGATCTGTTTAATCAACAGAACGCGTTTTCATATAGATATAGAGACGCGGTTGCAGTAGTTGTCGCTGATCAACAGTGGTTAACTTTGTCTGATAGCATTCATTAAAATTGCTTTGATTTATATCCGTCGCAGTATTCGAGTCCACGATTTCTGCACAATAGACTTCATTTTGTACTTCAAAATGTATTCACTATATTACTCTGCAATCACTTTCCCGGTAAGAAAGTATGCATTGAAATTAATTAATATAATTGATCATTTCAAGTTTGGTCAAATTCACAACGCTTTGAATCCAATTTAATTCAGTGACGTTTTTCTGTGCACATTTTAATTCCTCTGTAAAGTATAGTGTCAACATTTTAATTCAGAAAAAATCCTTTCAGCTCAAAGTGAACCCAAAGCAAATAATTCCACAGCTGACAAATTCACAACGCTTTTGAATACAAAGCAATGTCGTTTTGTCCATTTTCGAAATGATTTTAATTCATTTCAATTCACTCCTTTTTTAAAAATGATGCCTTTGGTTTTATATGGAAAAACTTTCATAGCCGCGGTTTTCACTGTAACTCAGATAGTAGCGTGCTTAGGACTTTTCAAAGATATGACACTGGGTAAAAGTTGTAAGCAATTATTTTGATTCGTAATTTTTTCTGTTTGCAAGAACAGTTTTAGATTTTACAGTTCACTGGGCAATGCTATTGTGCGATAATGAACAGGAGAATAAGAACTATTTTTTTGCTCGGTTGAAAATTAATAGACATGATTCTATTGACGTCACTACTGGTATCAATTATTCTGCGTTTTATGACCTCATCATATGACGTTCCTCTCTTCCGGTGAAGCCTCGCCCTCTTGCTCATACTAAAAATTTTGAACATGTGTCCTAATGAATATATTTATATATGCGTATTTGTATTATACCTCTGATGGATAATTAGATGTTTTCGACATAAGTATTAAAAGTGTATAATATATAATATTTAGTATTTAATATTTAAAGTTACAAGTTTTTCAAATTGAACGACATTCAATTTAGGACTCACGCAAATATTTAAAATTATTATTAGAGCGGTATTGTATGAAAGACACAAGATAAAATCGTGTAAATTGAAAAGATTAACGATTACGTGCATGTTGTCATATTCATATTATCAAACATACAACTCATACTCGATAAAATGTAAACCATATCGGAATCAACGACTCGAGAAACAAAAGCTATTAAGATTCCATTTCGATTTTCCATTAGGAGGACAAATTTATTCAAAGTTCATTTTATAGTGCTACATTTTCTAGATAATTAATTTAATGCTGATATAGGAAAAGCGAAAGGGAAAGTTTTGTAATATAAATTTAGGTTCTTGATTCAATTTTATGTTGGGGTGTAAAGTCTTTTGAAAGAGACAGCAGATTGGAATGGAACAAAATCGAAACACTCCCCTCTTCTGAAAATGAATGAATTGTACTCTAAATACAACATCCTGTCTGAACAAAACCACAAGGGGATGTCGATTTTATGCCATATGGACGAAACTAATTCCGCGATTCTGGGCGTGAACTTATTATTAGATTCGTGATTCACTGAAAATTAGTCAAATTTTGGAGTACTATAAACAAGAAAGGAAAATTTTTTTTATTCATAAAACTGAATCATCCTCATTCACTGCAGATTGGATAAATCAAGAATTTTATATATGAGATAAATTTAATGAAATATCAAGTCTATTATGCCGTTTTCTCAAGCAAAAAAAATCTTTAATAACGTAATCACTTCTTGGAATTCAACTGCTTTATCACATTAATTAAGCAATTCCGACTAATCTTAAACGATTCAAGAAAAGCAAAATGCATGTCAATCTCACGGTGGAAATAAGTGCTAATATTGCACGCATATTAATGTTTTTCTATTTATTATCTTTAAACATTTAGGAAAACATATACTATGCTTTATACTTTATTATACGCGAAATTAAAAAAAAATTAAACTACATAATTATATTCGTATAATTAATACTAATATGAAAATAATTCTATGGGGATTATAAGATTCAATTATCATTGAAAAATGCTTTTATTTTCGTGTCTGAGTAAATGGTTTGAAGCACCCTTAGATTCAATTCTTAGTTCAGGTATATTTATGTTATGTGTGAATTCTCTTAGAAAGCGAGGAGAATAATAAAGAGAATAAAATCTAGTTTAACCCGTTCTGCGATCCCCTGTTGTTCATTCGACCCAGGATTTTCTAGCCAATTCTTTTTCTCCACCTCTTCTGTGGAACACGTTTCATAGGAGAATTCATACCTCTTGCAAGTGCAATAGTAGCCACGGTTATATAATTTATAGATCAGAATTTTATATACGGAATTATTTGTAGAATATTCAATATAGTAGATAAAAAACGGTTCAATGCACAACAACTGTTTAGCTGAGAAAACTGAACTTAAATACATTTCAGGCGGCTCATTTCCATTTTCGGGTTACTTACATTATTACTTACTATCTGCGTGTGAAAATTTCGTGTTCTCTAGAATTTGACGTTTGGTTTCCCACGACTTGTAACAAATTTCACATCACGAAGTGATGTCGTGCTTCGATGCAATCTTTCATACACTTTTGATCGATCATCCAACAATAGTTTAAGTGATCAATTCTGCAATTTGTGTTCCAAAGTGCCTAAATTCAAGTAATATTAATACATAATATTAATATATTCACGGAAAAAACTCTATGATTGTGACAACCATATGAAATAGTAAAATATGGTGCAATTGTTGAACAATCACGATTTTCATTGACAGATCCACATGTGGTTGTGGCAACTATTTAATAATGTTCCCACAAATTGTAGTTGTACCACATTTTAATACATATTTCTGTTGGTGTCACAACCATAGCATAGTTTTTTCCGTGTATGAAATTTCATTTGTGAGAATTAAAGGAACATGAATCTAATAAATGCATCTCTCTGCGTGAGAATCGGTGCAGAAAACATTGCTTCACCAAATCCACATTTCCTGTGATTTATCTTGATCTATATAATTTCTAGCACTGACCTGCACAAGTGCATGGATGTAAAACCTGTATAGACTTTTGCAGGTCAGTATATTTCTCTTCACAATGACCATTGTTTCGTAACGTAATTCTCGGATGTTCGATGCAAGAAACGAATGTGATATTCGATTCAAAGGATGTAACAAAAGAAAGGGAAGAACCGGAAAATAAAATAAGATAATGATAATAAATAGAGTTAATTGTCACTAAATAGTAACTAGAAACGTGGAAATATGATTTGATGGGGGAAATAATTGAGATAGTAACGTGCTGCTTGGATTTGACATATTTCATCGCCATTAGGGTGTCTCAAAAAAATTAAAGTTCCTTTGATTTGTGGGATCACCACCCACAAAAAAGTTTCTATTTTTGCCTAAATATCGTAGAAAGTGGTTAGAAAAAGTAATAAAATAAAAAAGTATAGAAAAGATGAAAAACTTTCGGGAATTTGAAGCAAAATAATCACGAACATTATTCAAAAAATATTTGCAAGAATTTCGAAAATTCAATTTTCAACCTGTTCTGACCACATTCTACGATACTTAGGCAAAACTAGAAATATTTTTATCCCCTTATGAGAAAAAACGAATTTTTTTACGGTTCGGGGTGGTTTAACCGCCGTGGGATCCTGTATCTCCTTGATAAAAAAGTGTTTGTCGTCTGTTGGTCAAAATTTTTGGCACACTTCTAACGTTTATTAATTAAAAATAAGGGAGTTAATAATTTGACCCTCGTGAAGTTGGCACTCCAAGTATAAAATATCTAAATTTTTTAATGGAATCGTTTGGTGATGTTTGTTGGTCAATTTTCGACATTGGTGGCCAAATTGACAAAGTAGTTAAAAACTCATGTAAAGGGACGGTGACAGTTAAAAAATTGCAGTACATAATTTAACAACCCTTAGCATTTCCACGATCCTTATTATTCACACAGTAAATACTGCAATATACCCAACTTGAAGTAAGTAAAAATTCAGTAAACAGCAATAAAATCAGGAAACAGCGTGCAAATAAAGGGAGAATCGCGGGAATGGTTTTCTGTGGGAAGGGTGCTTATTAGTGGTCGTCCGACTGGTTCTCTTTGTGAACACGCACGTGCGCACGTACACGCGTTATTGTCAGTACATACGTGTACCTACATCCTACATCTGTGCACGCTTGCTCTTTCATTTGGACAGATTCTCCGCCCCCAACCCAAAACCGCTGCCTCTCGCCCTTTCTCTCTCTTTTTCTCTATTTTTCTCTTTCTTACTCTTACTCATTCTCTCCTCTCTCAGCTGACAAGGGAAGACCAGAACGAGAAGCACTGCCCGGTGATCGAGCGTCATTCAGAGTCGGTTCGCGACCGAGTGAGCGTCGTTCGCGTATTCCAAGTTTGAAAAGTCCATGGACCAGTGATGCTGCGAGCATTTTACTTCTTTAGTGACCTGTGACCTCCTGCTTTTACCACCACTCTTATTCTGACCGGTACGAACAGGTCCGAAGTTGTCCGAGTGATAAATCGGCCGATCCGAGTGTGACCGATCGCAACCGAGATAAACCGAGTTCGTGCAGCACAGGTGCATCGCTCAACGCTATTATACAAACACAAGACACGTTTGCATCAATTTCATTGAGATTTGCTTTTTGATAGCGAGAAAATAATAATAAGAGTAAGGAGAAACAATGTCAACGAGAGTGTTGACGAGCATTTTTTTAAATTGAATCTTTTTTTAATTTGGAGGCTTTAAATTTTGATCCATTCGAAATTGTGTATTGTACTGCAGAATAAACAATTTTAGATGTTATGCGCGTTCAAGCTAAACAACTTTTAATTCGAAAGTTAATAGCAAACAACTTCACATTATAACATTCAAAAGTAAACAATTAATAATTAAAAGCACTCAAATTTGACTCTTTTATAAATAGAAGTATTGAATTGGTCAAATTTTTATTTCACTTTTAAATTGATAGTAAATGTAGCATTTAATTAGATTTAGCATTTCGTTGCTTTAAAGGTTGCCACGTTTTCTCATTTGGTCTATTTTAAGTTTGAATGCATTTCGAACTCCGAATGCTTTCTGATTTAGTCTATTTTGAAGTAGAATACCATTTTCGAACACGCGTACATTAGAATTTGTTCTATTTTAAATATACAAGTTTTCTCATTTTTTCCATTTCGAATTTCTATTTTTGCATGACCTCAAATTTGAAGTCTTTCAAATTTAATGCCTCGTAATTAGAAATTCTTAAAGTTTCTCAAATTTAAATACAATTTGGAAGCAGTCAACAGTTAGAGATAAATTTAATGAAGTGAAGCGAATGCTACGGAAAAAAAGTTATATGAAAAAGGTACTGAATTGCGGATATATATACTTTCCAGGTATGAAAAAGAACTGAGAGAACAATTGTAAAACTGAACTGAGTGCATATAAACAAGAAACTTTGTTAAGTTATCAGAAGTGCCCTTTTGTGTGAAAAGAGAATTTCTCTCATATTACTCTCTCCTTTGGCAGAAAAAATTCTTGAGATTGCTTTAGCGACAATATAATTGCCGGCTGAGAACTGGAAACGTGCCCAAAGCGTGCTTTAACCGCATGTTTGTTTTCGCTCGTTACCTTTAACTTTTTGTGGCCTCTACTTCTTTCAATCTCAAGAAAATAGTGTGCGCATTGTTAAGCCATAAAAAATATTACTGCCAAGTTTCAGCGAGAAACTTTGCTAGCCGAGAAGAAAACATTCTAATCATTTGAAGGATTTAAAAAAAGAGACGCTGAAACGAAAGACTGAATAACGATTCTAGAGAAAGAGTGAAAAAAGTGAAAAGAAGATAAATAACACTGGCTACTTATAAATCAACTAAAAATTCCAGGCTTTATAAAAGATTTTAGATTATTGTTTATTGTTAAATTATGTGTTTCATGGATTACACTTAATTTGCACATCTAATAAGGAATATGAAAATAGTTTGCTCCAGTGAGAGGCTGACATCATCTTTAAAATTCCTTGTATCTGAGAGACTCCGAAAGAGTGCAAACAAACTCGAACCGGTCTTTGGATTTTCAGACACTTGGAAGTCGAAAGCGATTAAAGAAGTGGATGCATTTTTTTTTTTCAAAGATTAAAGAATTAAGTGTGAAGAGAGTGGAAAGAAAAGAAGTGATAATTGCTATTATTAGCCAAGTTAAGCGATTTTAAATAGCTAAACTGATTTTTGACTAAAAACCAAGTGTTTTTAATGTGAAACGAGGATTTAAACCTGAACCTAGGATTATCTGTTTTAGAAACTAGATCTTTCATCCTAGAATTTAATGGTGTAATATTGTGATGTTTGTAACCGAAGAAGAGGATTGCTTTGGTGTCTAGTTTTGGGTAATACCTGCGTTTGCAAAAGAGACTGTGGTTCTCTTTTCAAAATGGACTCCTGTTTTCCGCCCTTGGCGGCTTTGAGTCTCAGGGACTCAAAAAAATCCTCTGCTACTGTTAGAAATAGACTCAGCAGTGGAGATAATCCCGCACCTCCTGTTGGGAGTGCAGCTCCTGGAAAAATAGAAATTTTACAAGATTTGGATCTTTACTACATCCGACAAATCGCCCATAATTTAAAGGTAAATCTCAGCTAGTTTGAAATAAAACTAAAAGAACCATCTCTCTTTCTCGATTTGTGAAGCTTTTATCATTTACAATTTTACAAATATCTAAATACTTAACACCAGGTGTGCGGAAGCACAAAATTTGAAATCTGTGTGAAAGTGTGAACTTTTGTGCAATAAAATATATATTCACTTGAGGGTAAGAAGCGGAAGACAGTTTCTTGTTTGTCCACGTGTAGCCTCGCAGCAACCTCCACTCGTTTATCATTATTTTGACATAAGAGTGGCTCGTATGCTGTATTTCATAGAAACCCCTCCTGCTATTAAAAAAAAATAATGACAAGAAATTTAGATACTTTTTAACTATTCACGATATCAAATATCTGTTAACAATTCAAAAAAATCACTAACTAATCAGTAAAAAAACTAGTAAGAACTTATTTGATTTCTTGATAGACATCTTTGTGTTTTAAGAGTTTCGCCTTTTTAGAGTGCTTAAGTTTAAGAATTATGTACTTCTTCGACCAATAGCTTCATTAACGCTGCTCACGCTTCTGGTCTGCACGTTAATATTCGCGACACTCCTTCTTGAGTCAACTGAATGTCTTTGACATTTGTTTCTCTAGTAGAAAATGATTTTTGAACATTTGTAATAAACTTTCTGTGTTATTTCTGATAGAAACTTTGTGTAACTCTTATTATTAGAAATTACTAGCAGAAAAAGACTTTAAGAAGTTTCAATAGATTTTAAAGAGCCTTTAAAGGATTACAAAATATTTTAAGTGATTTTAGGGAATTTCAAGATATTTTAAGTGACTTTAAAGAATTGCAAGGGATTTTAACCGATTTCAAAAGATTTTCAAAGGGATTTAGAAAAATTGCTAGATATTTCAAGTGTTTTAAAAGGGATTATGTTTATATTGTGTTTTAAAAATTGAAATTTTACCTCTTTTAGATAATGATATTGGTTTTACGAAGCAAGACTTCAGACTAAGGATACATTTTCACATTCTCGGATTTACGGATATAATTTATAGGCTGCAATGCTTGTGATTCGATTAGATTAAAAACAGGTCTCGTACCCTCGAGCTTTGAATCCCCATTACATGTTTTTTCCATCCCTCATACTATAATCAACCCCGTCTAGCCCGCGGTATATTTTTCTCCCTTAAGAGACCCCACGCATGAAATCGCTTCTCGTTGCAGGAAAATCAGGTAGTTTTATTGCTTTGAACGTTCAGAATAGAAAGACGCAACTGATCCGATAAACGAGGGTAGACCAATTTTCTAACTGATCGATTTCCTTCGATTCAGCAAGCTCCTCCGAACTGGTATTTTTCATCACTGTTCTTTGTCAATAATTTCTCTCAGAATAAAAAAGAACGAATTTTCACGTTTTATTAACCTCTCGTGGTAGAAAAGAAATAATTTTAATTTAAAAAATGATATAAGTATTCGATATTGATTAAACGTGTCTAATCGTTTCGAAAAAATCGGACTGTTAATGTAGAAATTTTATAAGATTAGCATGAATAAATATTATTTAAAAAAATGTTATTTGAGTCAAACAAAATTCACGAACACTTTTTCATGAATGAATGCAAATCCTATGCCTCGAGAATGAGGGACGAACCTTGAACAGACCACACACGTGCTTTTCAGCAGGGGCTCTCAATAAATATTTTACATATTTAACATTCGGTAACCCTTTCTCGATGTGATTATATGTGCCAGAAGTTTTGAATGTTCAAATTAACGAAATAACTTTTCCCAATTCTTGCATAATGAATTATTTTCAATGTAAATGAATCAATATTTTAACACTGTTTCTAGTTTAAATGCAGTCAATACAAAAATTCGTTCATTTGAATGTTCAGAATTTCAACCACATTGCAATTATTATGACATATATATTCATATCAATCTTGAATCATTCAATAGAAAAGAATTCAACTCAAATTTCACTTACACTCATAAATGCATAGAAGATGAAATTGTCAAGAGTATTTTTATTATCAAGGAATATGCAACTAATTAAACATTTTGCGAGATGTTGTTTGACACAGATGATAATATTTCAATATTCTCATTACGTATTTGTAAAAAATGCGTAAAATTGTTAAGTCAGGACATGATAATGCTCTTTCAATACGTGAGCTAGTTAATTGATCTAATTAAGAGCTTCTAAATGATTGTATTAAAGATTACGACTTAATTTAATAGTGCCTTCGTAATATAGAGTTCACTATAGCTGCTATAAGTAATAAGTACTCTAACTCGAATTTCCTTCTGTAATTTATTCTCCGCACGTTCGCCAACTCACATGAACTCATACCTACTCGTAAATTGTCATTTTCTTATCACTCTCTCGCTCCAGCTTCTAGAAATTTAGATTGATTGCATTTTGCAAGTGCTCTAGCTTAAATATTAGGATCTTTAAGGGCATGTGGCAATTACCATAAGAGAAAATTTAGTTTCGCCAACTTTATGTTCATAATAATAAATATTTCTTGCTGGCGAATAACATAATTTTAGATTTTTTTATTATTTAAAATACGTACTTTCATTTTAAAGTTATTCACGTTGGAATTTTTCAAATTTGTTGAGAACCAATAAGATAATTTTATTTCCTAGCGTGTGCTCAAGCCTTTTCATTTTCCTTTTATTTGACGCATCTTAAAGTCCAGATTAAGCCCCAATGTATACCATTAAACGATCCCGTTGTGCCTTGAGGATAATCGGATATTGACACGAACGAGTTTCTTTTCATCCTTTTTCATATATGCGTATAATGGAAATAATAATAATAATTATTACATCCCCTTAAGATAAGTAAGCTTACTTAAATTTATAACCTTCTAATTAATTATAATATCTATAGAAATATTTTTAAAAATGCTAATCTATAACTATAATTTCTTTAAAAAGCCTTTTTATGGTGAATTTTATTTCAATTGTTTAAGTTGCTGTTATCGAATCATATCTTATCACACATTTAATATATTTCCGCATCCGGAATCATTTAATTCAGGACGCCACGTGCTAAATCGAATAATTAACGCTGACCAAGAAATATTTCATATGGAACAATTATCGCATATTGTGAACTCAACAAATTTTTGTGGGTTGATTGACACTTTTTTCCATCAAAGTTAAATGACAGTCTGTCAAAACCGCAGACATCCTCTTATTTACGTCTTTACGATCATCACTTTTATGCTCTCTCTCGGTGGTTATACTTATGACTTCCAAAGCCATTTACTTTCCCGTAATAAAAAAAGTATATTTATAAAATTATTATGTGAAATGGTTATACATATGTTACGTGTGATTATGCATTACGTACATAATTCTTCATTTCTTTCTGTGTTACATTTTTTAAGGGATTAGGCTCAACAGGTTTATATCGCAAACGTAATCCAGAGAGGTATTGACGCAACGATTGTATCAAAATTTGTGGGCGAACCGGTTGGTTCACTCATGAAAAATCCTATTATTGTTGATTAATATGCTTTGGTACACTCTCTGCCATACCTTCTTTTTAAAATTTCTTTCGTCACTTTAAAGGAATTGACAAACTTTATAAAAGTTCTTATGTTCAATTGCATTGTTTTACTTCATTCACAGAAAATTCTGATGATAAAAATATGCGTTGAAAGGATCACGTAAATTTATTGAAATTGAAAGTTATCGAAATTTTTAATTCCCGAAATTATAAAATTCTCGAAATAAAAAATTCCCGAAGTTATATATTCCCGAAATTAAAATTTACCGGCATTAAAAATTCCCGAAATTTTTATTCAAAATTTCGGGACTTTTTAATGTCGGGAATTTTCAATCTCGGGAATATTTAACTTCGGGAATTTTATAAATTCAGGAATTTAAAACTTCGATAACTTTCAATTTAGGGATTTTTAAATTTCGGTATTATTATTTTCTTTCTGAAGTTTTCTATTTCGGAAATTTTTATTTTTCGGGAATTTTCAACTTCGAGAATTTTAAATTTCGGAAATTTTACGTGATCCCGCGTTGAATATACGTTAAACAGTCAATTTTCAGTAATTTCTGTTTGAAATTTTTTTACCAACTTTCTAGTAGTTTGAATGTTTTTTTATTTTCCTTTCTTCCGACAAATTGACCCATATTGAACCGAGAAAGGAAGTTGAAATTGGATCCTTTTTGTCGGCGTGTATGCTTTGTTTTTCTTGATGCGGAAGATGACCCAGCGACTTTTAAATTTTCAATCCGCTCTTTTCTTTGCTAAAAATATTATTTTTTTCTGTTTTTGAGACATTTGGGATTTCTATTTTTAAGATAAGAATTGGTAAAATATTTGTGTGTCCTCTCTTCATGAACAGTTTAACATGTTATTTTCTTTTTTGTTTCAGGTAAGTTTCAACCACAATTTCTTAGTGGCATTCATCTAAAATTTAAACAGATTGGTGAGAAAAACTATAGACGTATTACATTATATTATTATCAGAAGGAAATTAAATTTTTATTCAAGATCCAAAAGAAATTAATATGCCAATGAGTCAAAGTACTAAAACAAATTACTTTAAATATACATATAATAATGTAGTTTTTCTTTTGTATGAAAAGACAATCATAGTTCCACTGAGAAGAATGACTTCGTGTTTCTTGTATAGTAGACGAGACTGCATAAGTACCTTTTCATGCAAATGTCTGAAAGAAGAATCTAGTCAGAATCTTTATCACCAGAGTTACTTTACGAAAAAGACTCTCTCGAGGTGCATGAAAGTGAACATCCCTCAAAGGGTCCACTTTTTTTTTTTTCCTCTTATCTTTTTCTATCTTCTGTTTTCTTACATATAAGCACAGATTTCCGTCTTTCTTCTTTTCCAGTCTTCCATAATGTTGCATTCGGTAGATTCAAAACTAAAACCTGGGGAAAAGAGAATAAACAGTGGAGATAAATGGACAATAGTCTCAGTAATTCATATAATCATTACGATTCTAATTTGATAGAATTTTAGATAATTTTTCGGATCCCAATACATAGCGAAAATAAAAAATAAGAGGCAAAAGACTAAGTAATATATTGAGAATAGAAGAGAAAAAGGCAGAGGGCCATATATTTTGGAATACATAGACATTCTTTTACTTTAAAGTTTTAAACTGAGGGTCTCGAGGTTTTAACTTCTAATTTCAAGAATCTCGCAGTACAGGTACTGCATTTATCAAGAGAGCTGTAAAGCTTGTTTATATCTTGACGTTACATCTCCTCGTGAAACCTTTTCCATTTCTTTCCCTGCTTTCGACTTCTTCGCCCATAATTATTCGGTCTTGCGTCTTACGTACATCCCGCTAGGTCAACCGTTATTACAAAGTGATGTTTAGTCCTCTAAAAAGATAAATTAAAACCGCATTTTATATGTTAATAATCGACGATTATGAAGGGTTTCAAGAATATCAGACTTTTTGTGGAAGATTTTAATTATTTTACCGATTTCATGAGGCTAATTATTTTTTGGCTTGAGAAACTCCTTTACTTACAGTTAATTAAGTCTTGGCTTAATAGGTGCTACTTTATTATACTTAATTTGAATTATTATTTCCGTAAATATAGGGCCTAGTGGTTTTAATTTGAAGGCCCTTAATCTCGAACATTATTACTTTTTTTTAAATTACTTTTTTTTTCTAATTATAACTCGTTAATTTTATTTCAGTAGTGTTCTGATGAAATGTCTTGATAGCTTTCTATTGATAGAAAAATGATGCCTAAAAATGTAATCTTTTAGCTGCTTTTAAAAGAAACTATAAAATGCACGAGTCTTGAATGCTGCCATAACAATTATACTAAAATCCACAGTTTAATGCACTTTTTTCTACAAAGCATTTCGAAATGACTTTAGAGTTGCTATATTATTAAAGAAGGTTACACCAATGTAAGTGTGACACTTTTTCCAATTTAAAATACTCTGTAAAAAGAAACACAAGTTTATAATTAGAAAGTTTTTGTAAAATGCAAATTTTTCGTATTCTTTAGTAGGTATTTACTATTTCCTTTAGTAGTAGTGTTACTAATTCGTTTAGTAACGAGTTTCCAATTCATTTAGTTCGCCCTTGTTACCAATTGAACTAGTGATTTTTTATTAATTTTTAGTAAACGACTTCGCAATATTTGAATTAGTAAGAAACTACTAATTAGTAAGATTTAAGTAATTTAGATTGAGAGAGTAAAAAAGGCGTCTTACTTTCATTCGACTATACGGTTATGAATAGAGTCTAATTTTAGATGAGAATTATCTACATCTTGCACAATTCAATTATGCTCTGAGAAGAATTACTGGCGTAATTTTCGACAAATTGTGTAGAAGTTTCGCGAGAGAGTTGGAGCATCGAGAAGAATAAGAATTAGGTGTGGAAGTTTTTCAGTACATTAGCATTGAGAGCAACTAACTTACTAAATGCGCAAGAAGTGGCGTGGGGTATAGAGTTGACTCCTGACCACCGGTAAATGAGTCTTAATGAATCATATCATCAAATAGCAGTAAGATACTACATCGAGCATATACCGTATGTTTCTCTTCATAAATTTCAGCCCTGTCAGCGGTATTATTAGACCGAGAAGCGTCAATTCGCGTTTTATCGATGCGATTTATTGGTTTAAGGATATGATCTGCATTTCGTCAACGCTGAAAGTTAAATGGCCATGATATTATTGATATTTATATGTGAGATCCCTCGGTGTCTTGATTTTACTAATCAAGATGAATTTCAGATTGTGGATCATCATTATAATCAAAATTTTGTCCTCAGATTTCTTGTTGTCTCAGAAATCTTGAACTCCTTCGTAGAATCAATGTAACTTCTACTTTATTTCCGGTTAACTAAATTCTAAGAGATACTTATTTAGTTTAAAAAAATCCAGGAAAGGAGGAAACTTATATTTCCTATTCCCAGGTCTATTTTTGACCCATGTCCTTAAAAATCAAGCTGTGAGGGTTTACTTCACAATTGCGAGCTCTTAGGGCGGGTCACACTCTATAAGTGTATATGAGGGTTTGAATTCGACTCAAAGAAAATTGTTCCGGTTCACGTGATTGGGGTCAGTTCACTGGATTTGAAGCGAACTGAAACTGATGAGCACATAGCTTTTTACTCACAATATATGCTCTTGAAGAACCAGTGAACTGAAAATTAGCGCTTACATAGATCGCCATATACATATTTAGATCTGTTGATAAATTTCAATTATAGACTTTTGTTTAGTATTCATATGTACTTGTTTATTGTAATTTTATTTGAAAAAAAAATATGATATACTTATTTTGAAGCTAAAAGATTTATTTTAGATTTATAAAATTGGAGAAAGTTGAAGAGAATTTTGAGTCCCTACGTCATAAATTGCAAAGTGATAAACGTGTACAAGATTGCAGTAAAGATTTCACCGTTGAACTGCATTTATTGTCCACTTATCGAAATCCAAAGACCCAGCAAATGGGTGGGTACACCCATTTCAACTATCCTCAGTATTCAAGGTACAAGACAGAAAGAGGAGAAGACGTCCTTGTACCACTTCATGGTACCTTAGTTTACAAATCATTCTATCAAAGCAGATCAAGCCCCTTTCTTTTTTTTTATCTCAGGTTTCGATTTATAAAAAACTTTTATTTGCTCAAGAGAAAAAAAAGTCTTTTTCAGTGGACTTTAGGGTGAAAGTAAAATGAGTATGTATGGGACAAGTTGGTAAACACGCAGAGGATTTTAGAATTGAAAAATTGAATAGATTGTAAAAAAAATTTACCAAGAGAAATCAGGTAAACAAGATTTTATCGGTGATGTTTCAAATCAATTTTACCATTTATATATCAAATTCTTTATTATTTACATAGCAAATTTATATATCAAATATATATCATTTATACGTAAAATTACTTTATCATTTATCTACAAAATTTATAGCATTCTGCCCACAACCCAAATATTTATCAGTAGGGAATCATTTAATTTCGTGACATTTACCGATCGCCGAAGGGTATAAATCGGAAAGTCGTAAAATGGGTGGGAAAAGGTGGGGTATCATAATGGGTCGATATTCCATGGCGCCACGAGACTCCCTTCGTAGGAAAGGCTCCATCGGCAGGAACTCAAAGCCACCCCCAGCTCTCAGTCTAGCTTCGCAGACCATCGCTTACGGGGGTGTTTTCCTTTCGTGATCCAAACACCTAACCTTCAACTTCTCGTCTAAAAACACCGGTTAAAACGTCAAATTAAAATATTTAAAACAATTTAGAGTTAAAATTAATATAAACTCAAACCAAACAGTATTTAATATTATTAACAAAATCTGTCTGAATTTTGACAATCTTAAATTACCCTCCAACACTACTTCTAAATATAAGACAAATATTTAAAATAAATACAAAATTTGAAATGAAGTTTAGGAAAAAAAAATGTTTAAAGGTTTGAATTTAAATGTGATTGTGAAAAATAAAATGAAAAGTGAACTATTTTGAATGGAGAAAAAGTGAGCAGAATGAAAATAGAATGCATTATTTGGAAACATTAGTTAGTCTGTGCATGTGTTATTCAGAACTGGTGTATTAATCTTGACAAGTGAAATTTCTTGTTCAATGCATTCGAATCAAGTGTATAATTCGTAGACTGACAAGTTCTCTGTCGTGGGAATAATTTTGTTAGGAAACTTGTATATAGTAATGTCTACCTCCAAATTCTAATGTGAACCATCGTGACTGTTTTGTGCGTGCCCGGAATGGAAAATAGAAATCTCGAAGAAAAAATGACGACTCTGATTCTGTCAAGACCAGTGAAAAAGGTACTCGAAAAAATGTGTAAATCTTCAAAGTGTATTTCGAATCACTTAAGAATTAAATTAAGTAAATTACATTTTGAAATACGATCTAGAAAATTTTGGAATTTCGAGATTGGAATTTACTTTGCTATAAGTATATGTAATGATAGATTCTTGAGAAACATTAAGTTCTGGATAGCCACTTAATGGTTAATGATATAATTGATACTTGCCGAAATTTTCTCTCAGTGCTTACGTTTCTCACATATAATTTACTCTTCGCTCTGAACCAAGTTAACTTACAAGGCAAATTATATTCCTTCATGATTTAAATCCTGGGCAATTTGCAGCTTTTGACGTTACTCACGATTCTGCATCGCCCGATCAACAAGTCGATTTAAAAGTAAATTGTTGCAAATTATACTCAGGAAATGTATAATTTAATGAGGCGCTTTTATAGACATCAATCTTACCGATCCTTGGTGTGATTGTTCTGCAATGGATGGATTATTTATTGCCTCAAAGTTAAAACATTGGCTAAAGAACATATTTAATATTCTCTTGAACAAGATATCAAATTTCTTTAAATGAAACTTTCTGAGACGGAAACCATAGAACGAAACTTTAAGAAGTAGAATGCCTTTAACTTAATTCTGAAAGAGACCTCGCAATTTGTGTTAAGTCCTTCTTACACAAATAAAATTTCATCCTCGACCTGAAATTCCTGAGCTTATACTTCAATCCGATGAGCATCGAGGAAAAATTTCAGAAAATGTGGAAGATATCAAAATAATCGATTATTTATCTCGTATGTGAATATTTTCTTTGTCATTAACTCAAATATTCGTAATTTTTGTTATCAAAACATCAAGAGATGTGAGAGTAGTCTTTTTTAGTATGTACTCGGAAAAAATTAGTCATCGAAACTTTCCTTGACTGTCATCGACTTTAGGATACGTCAAAAGTTTTCAAATATTTCAT